>JAQGAS010000104.1:0-103026 GCA_034686365.1 Pachymerium ferrugineum | reverse complement strand
TCACTTTACTCGAATCGCCACCAAACGCTGCAATGTTTCTTTGAACCCACTTAAGTGCTTCTACTTGATCTAGTAAATCAAAATTTCCTGGACATGCCTTATTGAATGTACTAAGAAAACCTACAAAATATGAAATTAAAATCATAGATGAGTCTTGAATAAACTTGATACTTAGGACAATGACAAATTCTAAGTAAATGGCGAAAAGTAAAGGCGCGGGCAGATAAACATTTATACAAATTTTGATATTGTGCCCTCACAAATTCTGTGCAATTAACACAAAATAAAATGAACAAGTGTATTCTTTAACTTATCGCACCTTCCCCCAGTACAAGTATAAATACTAGACGTCATCTTTTGACAACGTCTTTACACCCACATGATGGATACAAGAACGCTTACTTCTATAATAGAGCATGGGCCAAAAATGTTTGGCATTGCTGAGTTCTCAGCCAAAGAAATAGCGATTACTCCTTTTTGGAACAGCCAATCACAGTGCAGAAAACTGAGATCATTATTTGCTATGTTTATAATCACCTGCAACTCCAAACATCGCTTTTAGTTATCTGCATTGTGTGATTGGCTATTCCTAATACGTAGGAGTGACAGGCGTTTCATTGGGTGAAAGCTCAACATTGCCCAACTTTTTTGGCCCACGCTCTAATATATAAGTGACAGTTCTTGTATCGGCCGGACCAACAATATTCTTTGTTTTCAATGCAATATGTACGTACGATACTTTTCTTTGCACCTTATGTTTTCGCAATGCAGTTGAAAAACCAACAAACAATCAGCTGAAATTTAATTCTATACCAAATGGGCCAAGACGGTAGTTAATCGTCACTAATACAACGTTGCGGTCAAGTAAACGTCTCGGACCAAATGCTGTAGATGCACCAGAACTCCGTACAAATCCTCCTCCATGGATAAAGAACATCACTTTTCTCAGTGGAAAAGAAACCTCCAATAAAAAAAAAAAAAAAATTGACTTGGTTGTCTGTGATGATACACAAATTCTTACCTTTTGTGTATAAACGTTTAAGACAAGGCCATCTTCTTTTCCCAATAAAGCATTTGTCTTCAAAGAAATTTGAACACAAATTGGGCCATCGTCGGTCGCATTGTACTCTTTTACCTCCCACCGTTTTGTCACAGGCGCCTGGAAGTTTCTTTTCTAAATTGATTTCCTTATTAAATACATAAATCTTACTCTAAATCTAAGATTTCCAATCGGAGGCTCTGCATAAGGAATTCCCCGAAAGGCTAAAAATTTTCGACCGGTTAAAGTGGTCATTTCAGATCCATATAACTTCACTCCCGTCTCTATTATTACTTCATTATTTGCATTAGTTGTTAAAATAAAGTTAAGAATTATAAATAGATTAGTCACAAAAAAACTACTTTTGGTTGCATAGCTTTTGCAGGTATCCAAATATGGGATCTCATTTGGATGCGAATGTCACAAGCAGGTCACAAGAAATGTGCTGACTTACCATGAATTGTGCAAGAATTACAGACATCCTATTAATGTTTTTAAAATACTGACATGCGAGCATTTATAAACAAGGAAAAAATGCATTAAATTGATATGTTTTTCCTCTATTAGACTCTATGATGTCAATGTTTGTTACAACATAATAAAATTGTGTGTATTAACCGATACCTCCACACATCTGCAGGCTAAAAATTTTATGTCAATTACAATGAAAGAACAAAAAAATTTTTTAGTTTTAAATATTAAAAACTTTCTCTTAATTTTTCTTAATTGATTATCAGTAGATGGCGCTACTCAGCGCGCCTATTTTAAATGTTTGCTTAATTAAATAAAGTTGATTACGATTGCTGTATTAAATGGAGCTATTAGAGTAAATCGCATCCGGCACTGTGTCTACCCAAAACTTGAATTTCCAGTCTTTGTTAGGCTGATAATTCAATGCAGAAATTCTTTTGTTCAGAAGATGAACGATAATTTCTTTACTTTCAGTTGCAGGTTTCAATTCACACCGTTCTGAATTTGTTTCTAAAACTGGATACCTTTGAAATAAAGTCAAATAAAGTAAAACACAATTTTGGGTTAATAGAAAACAAACCCATATTCTGCAAAATTCGTCCAAATATCAAGAAATATATTTTCAGTCTTGTCATTTGGCACATTACTGAAATTTCCTGGCATATCAAACAAAAATTGTAGATCCCCTCCGTGACCAACACCTAAAATGAAAAACTACTATAAACTTGTTAATAATGCAATTAGAAACTTACCTTTTATTCCATCAACTACAGTTGTTCCTCCACTTGAAAGATAATCATAGCGATAGACAAAAGGTTTCATTCCATATGACATTAATACCACAATCAATTCGTAAGTTGGAATAGCTATTAAAGAATCTGTAATCAGCTATAAGAGTTTATTGATTAAAAACATATTCTGTTCAAACTGGAAAAATATTACCTCGGACAAATGTTTAAGTAATTCAGTTTTGTTCATTTTACTTGAAAATGAATAGCGGTTTTTAATTAATTCAATGATTCCATTATTCAATAGTTTCGAGTCTACGTTCAGAAGGAACGATAGTCCGTACAATAAGATTTCGTAGTTGAATGAAAATAATCCGGTTATCACGATTGCTGCGCGAAAGAGAGAAAAGAATTAAACGTGTAGACAGTGGTGGGTGACTTTTCCAGTATAACGTGAAAAGCGAAACTGTTTAGGTTAATATTAGTTTTAAACGTCAAATTAAAAAAAAATATATGCACACAGGCATTTTGTTTCGTTATTAGGGAGTTTGCGCAACTTGACTTATACCTACACTTATATGCTTATGACGGTCTACCGGATGCGCAGAACCGGAGTTAGACCGAAGATTCGTTTTCTGTGCATTCTATAAATCATCATTAACATAAGTATAGGTATAAATACAAGTTAAAGTCAAGTTGCGCAAACTCCCTATTAATATTTTTCAACCAAATTACGTGCTTAAAAGTTTATACTTATAATTTGTTCTTCAATCATCACTTCAAAGCACTTACAAATGGCGGCGCATAAACATTGAAAAGGTGATGGTTTCTGCCTACGCGTGACCAACCTACGGCTACATTGGTACCCAAGGCAGCATAGGTCGCCCTTATAGCTATAAGAAGGACCTTGCGCAAACTCCCTACTACAAATGCATTTGAGACTATAAATTATCTTTTCAATCACGTTAATGCATTTGGTTGCAGCAATATAATCTCTAGTTTTTTACGTCCTCGAATGTAACTCCATGATTTACAAATTATTAAACATTTAATTACCGGGGGGTAAAAGGTTTAAGCCCTCATCTTTAGTAGACCCGATCAGTAATGGAACGTTTGTATTTGCCACTTTTCCTTGCTTTAATAGATTTGTTGGAAGATCTGAAAAAAAGTAACCATCCGCAACAGGCCCGTATGAAAGTTTAAGTAAGTCCTTAAAAAAACCGTTTCAATATAATTTTTACACACGAATTCAATAATTTATCATACCGAGATACCAGCCTCTGTTGACTCAAGTTTATCAACAGGAGTCGCCCTTAAACACTCAACCATTTCCTGTGTGCTCTTGTGCAAACAACCAACTTTAGCAGCCAATGTTTTTGTTGTTTCAAGAGGATTTCTTTGCTCTCCCCACGGGCTAAAAGGAGTACCACTTTGTGCAATTGCTCGTTGAAATAAACCTACATGACATAAATAAATTATGTTAAGATAAAAGTATACCATATAATAGTTGACCTTTAGATACTGGCGATATCAAATGACTAACAACACAGACAGACCCAGCACTTTGGCCAAAAATGGTCACTTTATTCGGGTCGCCTCCAAATGCTGCAATGTTTCTTTGAACCCATTTAAGCGCCTCTACTTGATCAAGTAAAGCAAAATTGCCTGGACAATCCTCGTTCATGGTGCTAAGAAAACCTGAATTTTTTTAAAATGAGTCTTCAGACGTAATGTTTTCAATAATCTAGATTTCTCACTATACCGAATGGGCCAAGACGGTAATTGATAGTCACTAATACGACATCACGGTCAAGCAAACGTCGAGGACCGGCTATTGTTGATATACCCGAACCGACAAAAAATGCTCCTCCATGAATAAAGAACATCACTTTTCTCAGGGGTAACGAAATCTGTAATAAAATAAATTTGAAAGTGGTCAATTACGACAGAATTGCACAATCTCTTACGTTTTGTGTGTAGACATTTAAAACAAGACAATCCTCAACTCCTATCAACGTTTTACCGAAAAATTGAACACACATTGGGCCGTCTTCAGTTGCGTTGAACTCTTTTACATTCCAACGTTTAGGCACTGGCGCCTGATAAAATTCCTAACATGTAACTCTCTTTTAAAAATACAAAAAGATTTCACCTTAAATCGGAGTTTTGCAACCGGTGGTTCCGTATAGGGAATTCCCCGAAATGCTAAAAATTTTCGTCCTGTCAAAGTGGTCATTTGAGAACCGTACAACGTAACCCCTTGTTCGATAATTACTTCATTATTGAAGGGAATCGTTAAAGCGGTGTTGAAAACAAGTGAACAGAATATATTCAAACAAATAGTAAATATTTGCTGCATTGCTTTTGGAGGAATAAAATGTTTTGTCTAATCTACAGAAAACATGTGTGGTTATCAACAGGGTATTTAGAAAAACCTGTCTTTTAACTGTTGACAGGTTTCTGTATTTATTAATGAGGAAAATAATGTAAATACTAGGAACTGCTATTAAAGCTGTTTTGCTATTGTTGCTGACATCCTAGATGATGAAATAGAGCAAAAAATGAATATAAAGAATTTGTAACTAGACAGTCATCCTTTTGTTGGTATAGCCATGAACTAGATATGCAGTATGTATGACAAAATAAATCACTGTCAAAAGCAATATTTCTTAATTTCTAAAATAATTGCTTTAAAAAAGCACAGCGAAGATGCAGTTTTTCTGACGTATACATTGACCCAACTGCAATGATAAAAACTTTGTGGTAAAACTACAGAAAATTGCAGAAACACTACACCAAAAACGGGTCCATATATTACTACATTTTCTAATCTCACATGAGGGACATCAAACATCAAACAAAGACTTAAGTTAGTCATAGCGATAAACAAGTTTTTACTTCATGTGAAATTAATTCCACAGTAATTATAAAAGTTGGAACTATTAATAATTCATTCATTCAAAGCCAGATAGATGGCAACCTTTCCAAAAATTTATATTTACATATACATAGTATATTACTTTAATTCATCATTCTTATTAATTGTATCGGCCACTGTTTTCAACCAAAACTTCAATCGCCAGTCTTTTTTCGGCTGATACTTAAAAGTTGAGATTCTTTTATTCAAACGATTAACAACAATTTCTGTACTTTTAGTTGCACGTTTTAATTCAAACTCCATCAACAGATATCTTTAAAATAAACATCAAGTTACTCAGACCATGTGTACCAATTTATAACCACTAACCCATATTCAGCAAAATTTGTCCAAATGTCCAGAAACATATTTTCAAATTCATCATTTGGTACGGTACTAAAATTCCCCGGCATATCAAACAAAAAATTCAAATCATCTGCATGACCAACACCTAAAACGAACCTTAAAACTTTAAACTTGTTACACACAATTAATTCCTGACCTTTTACTCCATCTAATACAGTCGTTTTATTTGAAAGATAGTCATAACGGTAAACGAAAGGTTTAACTCCATGCGAAATTAATTCCACAATCGTTTCATGAGTTGGAGCATTCACTATGCCATCTCCAAGCATCTGTTAAGAGTTGTTAAGATAAACAACCAGAACAAATATTTTAAGAATAAATGTGTTACGTTGGATGCATGTGAGATCAACTCATCTTTGTTCAAGTCACTTGAAATAGAATATTGCTTCCTTATCAAATCGATAGTTTCATTATTCAATAGTGTACTGTCAATGTTAAGAGCAGATGATACTAAATTTACAAGGAAGTCATAGGAATATTCCATGGTTCTGGCTTTTAAGGAAACTATGGGGGAAAAGACAGGAAAATTAATCCTACATTGAATAAATTATACCCAAAAATTTGTATCTAAGATTTAAACAGTATTTTGTCATAATACGTTTCACCTCACCAGTCTTGGCCAGACGGCCTCTCATTGGCTCGCAGATTTAATGGTTATGTGTGGGAGAACAATGACGTTCTGGCCACTTCCAGCCGAATGGTGAAATTTATAACACGCTTTATTGCAAGAACGCAATTAATCTAAGACTCACAAATCAGAAATGTTAATCCTTCATCTTTTGTAGTTCCAATCATCAATGGGGTATTCTTATTGGCTACTTTCCCTTGCTTCAATAAATTTGTTGGAAAATCTGACAGAAAATATCCATCACCAACTGGCCCAAATGAAATTACACTCTATAAAATAAACGTTTTTATAAAAACTTCAAAAACATTAGAAGTAACTATTAATTATACCGAGTTAACAACAGATGATTTAAATATTTTATCAATAGGGGCTGATCTGAAGCAATCAACCATTTTTTCTGGATTTGAGTTCAAGCAACCAACTTCATCCGCTAATGTTTTTGTTATATTAGGAGCATTTTTTTGCTCTCCCCAAGAAGGACTGCCACTTTGAGCAATTGCTCGTTGAAAAAGCCCTATTTACATAAACAAGTCTTTTAAGATGATAGATTTCTAAAAAATTATTAACCTTTGGAAATTGGTGATATCAAATGATGGAGGACACAACTGGAGCCAATGCTTTGTCCAAAAATTGTCACTTTACTCGAATCGCCACCAAACGCTGCAATGTTTCTCTGAACCCACTTAAGTGCTTCTACTTGATCTAGTAAACCAAAATTTCCTGGACATGCCTCATTCAATGTACTAAGAAAACCTAACAAAATACGAAACAAAAATCATAAATGAAACTTCAACTATTTTGATACTTAGGACAATGAAAAATTCTAAGTAAATGGCGAAAAGTAAAGGCGCTGGCCCAGGTACACATTTATACACATTTTGATATTGTGTCCCCCACAAATTCTGTGCAATTTACACAAACTAAAATTAACAAGTATATTCCCTTAACTTATCGCACCTTCCCCTAGTGTAGGTACAAATACTAGACGTCACATTTGACAACGTCTTTACACCCACATATTGCAATGCCCAATAGGTACCGCACACACATCTTTTTACACCTTAAGTTTTCGCAATGCAGTTGAAAAACCAACAAATAATCAACAGAAAATGTAATTCTATACCAAATGGGCCAAGACGGTAGTTAATCGTCACTAATACAACGTTGCGGTCAAGTAAACGTCTCGGACCAAATGCTGTAGATGCACCGGTACTATGTATAAATCCTCCTCCATGGATAAAGAACATCACTTTACTCAGTGGAAAAGAAACCTCCAATAAAAAAAAAATTGACTTGTGGTTGTTTGTGAAGATTCACAAGTTCTTACATTTTGTGTGTAAACGTTTAGAATAAGGCAATCTTCTTTTCCCAATATCGCATTTGTCTTCAAAGAAGTTTGAACACAAATTGGGCCATCGTCGGTCGCATTGTACTCTTTTAACCCCCACCGTTTTGTCACAGGCGCCTGGAAGTTTCTTTTCTAAATTGATTTCCTTATTAAATACATAAATCTTACTCTAAATCTAAGATTTCCAATCGGAGGCTCTGCATAAGGAATTCCCCGAAAGGCTAAAAATTTTCGACCAGTTAAAGTGGTCATTTCAGATCCATATAACTTCACTCCCGTCTCTATTATTACTTCATTATTTGCATTAGTTGATAAAACAAAATTAAGAATTAAAAATAGATTAGTCACAAAAAAAACGACTTTTGGTTGCATAGCTTTTGTAGGTATCCAAACATGGGATCTCATTTGGATGCGACTGCTACAAAAAATGTGCTGACTTATCATGAATTGTGCAAGAATTAAACACATCCTATTTATTTTTTTTAATATATTGACATGCGGACATTTAGAAATAAGGAAAAAAATGTATTAAATTGATATTTTTTTTCCTGTTAGACTCTATGATGTCAATGTTTGTTACAACATAAAACAATTTGTGCACTGCTGCATAAATTTGCAAGCTAAGATCTCATGTCACTGGTACATTGTAATTACGATGAAAGAGTGAAAAATTTTCTGTTACACTATTCAGGGGATGCCAATAGCCAGGAAGTTAACTTTACTGCTTACTATCTCAGTGGTATTATTCTCTCATCTTCACTTAAGTGCAATTGATTTGGAACTAACAGTGTCAACAATTCATTTGTGGGTTCGCCAGTGAAATAAAATACTAACTCAAATCAATGCTATGAGCAAAATATTTTTCTACTGCTGAAAAAACAATGTTCTGTTCACCATCACAGGGTTTTAAATTTTATATAAATCCTTTTCCATCTTTTGTTTATGCACTGTAGTTAAGTAGAAACAAATAGTGAATGATCGGCCGAAAAGAGTTCTTTAGATCGCGGGGAAAAGGTGTACGGACGTTGCCCGTACCCTCCCGGCCGAAAAGAGTTCATTAGATCGCGGGGAAAAGGTGTACGGACGTTGCCCGTACCCTCCCGGCCGACGATAGTGCATCACATCGCGGGGAAAAGGTGTACGGACAACCTGTGACGTCATCTTGAACCGCAAGTGCGATGGCGTTGTTTATGACATCATAGGTGATCATATGATAGTAGTTATGACGGGAGTGACATTTTATTTAAGTAGTGATTTTCAAATTGTGTACTGCCTTTAAAACGTCGACTGGTGGCGACATCTGTTGTCAAATTCATCAAAGTAAAACTGAATTTTTTTCAATGACAAAATCATTACTCAAGTACACAGAAGGAAAATTAAAAACTTCCAAATATTTATCTACCCCACCAGAATGAATTTCGAGAAGTATAAAGCCACACAATACAATTAGCATTTGCAGGAGCTGGTTGTAAACAAAAAGCAAACCATAAATCAAACTTAAATAGCTGTATTAAATATCTCTGTTCTCCAACAATTTTTTTTCTAACTACTTGAAACCGCCTTTTGTTGTTTCATTAATAAATAGAAAAGCCAACACAAAATACAAGTACATAAATCATACAGCAACAACTGGAATTAAACACATTTACAAAATTGAACTTTTTTCCTTATTTTATAAACATTATAAAAAAATAAAAAGCTTAGAAATCATATCCAATTTATTACCGCCTCCAAATCCTGAGGCAGTGTCGACTCCAATTACTTTTTTCCAACTCCCAAGCCTATTTTTCTCAAAGAGAAAACACCAAAGCCCAATAGTGTCAAATATTGATACTAGACGCCGTTTAAAGCACGTCTGGGAATAGGGATAAAAATGAAGGTTAAAAAAAGGAAAAAAAAAAGATGAGGTAAAGGGAATTTATTGATTAAAAAACTAGGAACGCGGAAGGAACGTGTGACAGACTAGTGTGGAATTGGATTGACGGAAAATGAATTGGGCAAAAGTATTAAAAGATAATTTTTTCATACCCTAAAAGATTGATGGAATATTGGAAACGGAGAAGGTTTAATTTAAAGTTTTTTTTTTTTGTTGTTGGTAAAATATTAATTTTCTTTAAAAAGAAATCTTAAAAAGTTTTTAAAGTTGTTTATGACGTAATTTCTCATTATAAAGAAATTGGTTGTAAGGGGAAGTTTGAAGCAATTTTACAGCCGATTGAGTGCGAAAGAGATTTCATCAGGGCTGCTACTCTGCTGATTTTTTTTTTCTAATGTGTGCAATTACATTAATTCACATTTTAGTTGTGCACTTGGTTGGCACGCCCACACAAACTTCACTTTAACGGTTTTCAGTTAGAATCCACCCATAAAAACACAAATTAAAATAACAATACGCAACTTTAAACGCCAACAAAATTTGTTTTACAGCTCACTGTACATTTTGTGTGTATAAAAATTTAACTAGTCACCGAAATGACACACACATAATAGTAGTAAATATAAACTTTAAAGTCTGTTCTTCGATTAAAAAAAAGTTAACTTGCTCATGTAATTCACTTTTGACCTTCACCTCCGTAATAGAAAAAACCCCCAACAAACATCTGGTTTGCAGGCAATTTCAATAAAATGACCAGAAGCTGAACTCTCTTTCCTGTTTATCTTGCTGATTGCAATTGCATTCACTATCCGCCCCTTCATCTTAACCACAGAACAAATTGCAATTGTGCACTTTTTACCCCCTTCGATTATTCCAACCCTAATTCAATTCCCTCAAAAAAAATTAATCTCCCAACTCCTAAACCTCGCATCCATATATCATTTTCTTAACCAAACAATGCTCTATATACCCTTAACCCAACTTTTATGATGCATGATTTATGAAGTGTTTTTTCTTCTAATGCCAATAACCGAAACAGCGACATCCCATGGCCACATGTAGGAAATCGCAAATCGACAACATACTCATTTCATGTGAAGAATTGACCAAGTGTGCGTTCATCTGTATCCCTCACGCATGCGCTGTAGTGACACATTTATTATCCGTGTTAGATTTCTAGTAAAAAGACCATAAATAGGTAGTTATCTGCTCCTCAAACAACCAAGTGCCATCTGGGGACAAAAAGGAAAAAAAAAAAAAACGTTTGGGTTTAAATTAAAGATGAACTTTCTATTTCATCTACCGCTAAAAAAGACCCAACTTTTTTGCCAGGGGTTTTATACAAAAAAAAAAAAGCTGATTCGTGAAAAACGTTTTTCTCTTCCTTTTGTAAAAGCGGATGTTGCGTGGCTCAATCTGATGGATGTGTCCCTCACGCACTTTGGACAAGGCAGCGAATAAAAATGCCTTCAGATGGAGCACCAAGCAAAGGCCACCTGAGTTGATGGCGATAAATCTGAGTCCCTCGAGGCCAGCCAAACTAGCTGAGGTGACGGGCAAATTCTCAGATGGCAGGTCAGCCGTAAAGCACAAGTTTTCGTGGTGGTGGTGGTGCAAGTTTCAGGGGTGGGGATCGAGAAACCATTCAAGTGTGAATGGGTAACCAATGCAGTGTGCAATCGGAATAAATGTGTAAGTCGGCATTGTAAGTACTGCAGTCTCATTTGTCTGCAGCTATTCGTGCATTTTTCTGCCGCTCGTTTGTTTTGACCTCTTTTTCTTTCTTTTTCAAGAGGGTTTTGATCAATCAGGGAAATGGGGCAGTTTTTAGAAGTGGTGAAATTTTCTTGTTCAAGAGGAAATTTACTAAAAAGCATTGGTACATTTTTTTAGTTTAAAGGGGGGGTGTGGGATTCATGTTTTTGTCAAAGTACTGAAATTAAAATTTAAAAAAAAACAATAATAAGCATTTGATTGATGAAAGACATCGATTATTAATTGTTTTGCTGACAAGGCAGACCTTGTTAATTGCAAAATATTGAAGCATTGTCGTTATTCAAAGAATCTTGTGAATGGGGCGAAGTCGCTTCGGTAGTTCTAATAATGGCCGCAGTTCTAACAATGGTGGCGCATCGGTACTGGCAGGTGGAACCGTAAATAAATCCAACTGGCAGTACCGACGCGCCACCATTGTTAAAACTGCGGCCATTATTACTAAGCGACTTCGCCCCATTGTTACTAGATTATTAGATAATGTTTTACCATGTAATAAAATCACTTGTGCGGGTACTCACACACACACAGTCAGTTCTTACTCAAACAAAAAGTAATGCAATTTTCAGCAAAACTAGATTCATATTCAATTTTTAAAATGCAAATACCACATGTCCTTAGCTCTAGGACATTGGGAAATTCAAGAACATTGCAATTGCGTAAGCCAATCAAATGCTGATATTGAATTTCTATTTTTTCTAGAATTGTTGTGCCTCTTCCTTATCTTGTTGCCTTTTATTTTATTTTCGCCTATTGGTAGATAATTTTGGCTCTAATGATTTTTTCCGATGGATATTACACGTCATACGATTGGAATGTCACGTTTCAGTTATTGAACAATTTACATTAAAATTGAGAACGAGTTGCCTGTCCCTTTAATAATGGTTTTACTTTTCAATTTAAAAAAAAGAAAAATTTTAAAAAACTCGATTAGTTTGTCCACTCTGGTTAATTTATTTCACCAACTGGAAAATTAGATTAAAAGAACGTTGAAAAAAAAAAAAATCCCCAAAACTTAGAAAGACAGTAAAATCTAATTACCAACGCTTGACTGATCGTTGTAATTGATGAAACGAGACGCAATGCATTTCATGTTTAATAAAATAAAAGTTTGCTCATTTACCCAAAACTTCAATTTCCCAATTTCAGATATCAACAACCCAACAAGAAAGAAAATCCATCAAAAAAGAAAAGAAATATCCAATTTTTTTACTAACCTTTTTTTTTTTCCTTCTTGCTTTCCTACCACCAAATTTCTCCCTCCTACTGAATTCAAATATCAAACCAGTAACACGAGCGCCATCTCTTCACGTGTCACTTGGCAACGCAAACTGCCACAGTCAACTTGGGAGTGCAGGGAAAAAGAACAGCGACTTTCTTCTCCTCTCATCTTCATCTTTCGTCTCGCCCATAATCTGAGGTAAGGAAAAAAAAATTTTTTTAACACCCTAATTTAAAATTCAAACAGAAAAAAAAAACTCCCTTAAAAAGAAAATTACACACTAAATATAAAATTCCCACTGATCGTCCTCTAATTTTTATTTCCCGAACCGGCGTGCATTAAGGCGGCAAATCGGGCTGCGCAAACCCTATTAAAAGCCCTTTGAGTTTGGGCGAATTATTTCTGCTCCATACCCGCGTTATCATGTGAATGAAGAGGCGACGCTGCCGTCCGTCCATCCGAGCGTGGCGCCCGCAGGCTCCGCACACTAAGGTGTCGAATCAGGTGATGGAGCCGAATCAGCATTCTCACAGGCTTAAGGATGACGATTGGTGGTAACCGACGTCTCATCATTCCCTTGAAAAATAAGAAAAAAAAATTTTTTTTTTTAAATTTTGTACCTAAAGGGATGTTTGATAATGCAAGTGGAATTCCATTCTCGGAAATGAAATTTCTCGCGTTTCATACTCAGGTAATTTTCAAAGATAACCGAGGTTGAAGGTGTTCATTCTTTATTTCTCACAGAGGGCAATCATGTTGGATTTAAGAGGTGACGAATTAAAGACGGGGATTTTAATTTTTTCTTTAAATTGTTATTTGCTTTTATTCTGTTTAATGGGGAATGCTAAAGCGTGGAGTTTGATGGCGTCAAAAATTTGATGCTTTAAATGGTGTTAAAGATGAGTTGTTGTTTAGTGAGATTTTTTAAAACGTGCACTGTATTTTCGGGTGATCTTATATGGGCATGTGTGGGTTATACAAATGAAGCAGGTGTTTATGTAGGTGTTACTTAATATGTAAAGATTGTTATGTTGTTTTTCTAGTTGAGAAAATACAAATTTGGATAGATGTGTGTTCCCATACAAAATCTAGTTAAAGGGGTAGTCAACCTTCTGACAAGTTAATTTAAAATAAAAGTTTATGATGGACTGATAAATAAAGGGGTTAATAAATTACTCGTACACAGGATTTTACAATAATTTCATGTTATAATAACCAATTTTTTGGCCACCAATCAAAATTAGGCAAGTAACTGAATATGGATACCCTCAATGGTAATTTGGTTGAATGATTTTTTTCAAAATTTTAAAAATAGGGTTTAAAAATCTGTCAATAAAGCTTCTTATGGGTTTTAGTGACTCTTACAAAAAAAAAATTTGAACATTTTGTAATCAGAATTTCATCACTTCATTTTTTCTTCATTTTGTAGTCAATGATCATCTAAGACTTAAATTTGATCATTGTTTGGTGATTACAAAATGATCAAAAAATGACTTTGAAATATGATCAAGTGATCACTTTTTGTGTTTTGATCAGAAAATGAAGCTTTCTGATAAAAAAACTGACTACACGACCAAAAAATGATCAAATTATTTGTAAGGGGTATAACCAAATGCATACCGTCAACTACACGGAATTAATCTTTTACGGATTGGTTATGCACATTGTTTAGTAACTTAACACTGCATTTATCAATGCTTGTCATTTCTAGGTTAAATAACTAACAGAAACACCGTCCACGGCTCATAAAACTTAACATATTTGGGAATGGATTCTAAATTAGAAAATAGTCTATCAAAAACATAATAAAAATAAACATTTACACACGTTTTTCCAGTCGCTAATTGAATTATAAATATTAAAATTTACTGCAATGTCTCGCTGCAATTACAGTAGGTGTTATTTTTCATTATAATGTTGTCTTTCTGTGATGTCTTTAAAAAGATGAAGCAAGAGAAAAGAAAAATCGTTAAACGGTGCAGCAATGAAAATATTGTGCCAAGCGACCTCTACAGTTACAATAATAGCAGATATATAATTTCACTATTTCACTGTATTTGTGACGAAATTACATTTCAACTCTCTATTTACACTAACAACTGGCCTACACAACCGTTACGTTGATTGACAGAGTGGTCAATAAAAAAAAAAATAAGAGAAGAAGAAAAAAGGAATAGAGGGCAGGGAATTGTGGGCTGTCCCAACTGATAACCATTTTATGGTCTTGTGCGCATCTCCACATTTGGGGATAACTGTGAGACTAAACAATTTCCAAGCTGCAAATTCCTGGCCCCCTTTAGTTTATCGATGTTATTACCATGAGACGTTCTTTACCTCGAGGGACCCACTAAAACGCCTGAGCGTTCAAATGGTCCAATCAGCCAACATTGGCGCCCGATGTTGACCACGTCTGTTTTGTGTGCCCTTTGCAGTCCGAGTCGTTTTTCTTTTAACAGTCTGCAACTAACGAGATAGGAAGAGAAAAAAAACGAATTAGCAAGGTTAACCGTGTTCTAGTCACAAAATATATAAATACAATTCAACTCGTGTTTGGAAATTGAAGTCATAAGAATGTTATTGAGGTTGATGTGCCTTCTCTCTCTCTCTCTCTCTCTTTCAATAGATTGAGTGTATTTTATTCTTTAAAAATGTTGAAACTTTTTTTTTAAGCAATTAAGTTGATTATTATTTTTATTGGTGTGGTTTTGGGTGTGTTGTTGTTTTCTTTCAATTACATCATAATATAAAATTGTGTTTACGTATTGTTACAAGCATCTTTGTTGATAATGTCATCTATCATGAGAGCAGTGGAGCAAACGTTGAGCAGAGCATTGAATTTCAGTCACCAACATAGTACATTATCAATTCTTTCAAGCTTTTAATTAAGACCTAATCTTATTAAAGCTAAATGTAGAGTGCTGGATAACAAATAAAATCGGCAATAAAAAAAGGGTCTTATAATTTTGTTTTTCTACTTAAACGTTATCTTAGATTTTGTTGAGTTTTAATGCGTTTGTATTAATGGTATTAATGTTATTAACGTACTTTCTGCCGCGGATGAGTCCAGCAGTTGATATACTAAGTTATGTTTGTCTTGCTCTTAAAGAGTAGGTGCATTCGAAAATGCAAAACGTATATATACACACATGTATTGAGTGTATTGATGACGCGTCTGTATTAAAACGTCCGTTAAAACGAGCAAGCATGACGTCATTATAGTGTTACTCCAATAAAACATGTTTAATATATGCATACGATCCTCTTGCATGTGGCAGTTACCTACTTAAAAAAAAGTTTAAAAAATTGTGCAGAAACATCAAGCAAGTTATTAGCCACTTGTTTTTTGCAAGAGGTTTTACACAAATTTTTGCATAATTTGTAGACGTTGCAAAATGTTTGTAAAAGACAAGTGGCCAATTACTTGCATAATGATTCTGCAAAATTTTTACTTGGGAAACTGCCACATGCATGAGGACCAAGTGTATGTATTAACCGTGTTTTAGTGGAGTAGCACTATAATGACGTCATGCTCGCTCGTTTTTAGCGGACATTTCATTACAGATGAATCATCAATAAAGTCAATGCATGTGGGTGCGTGTTCATTTGCGAATGCACCTACTGAAAATTTGAGCATTTTGTTGTTAACACAATGTTTTGAGTGAAAGTATTAAGCAATAGAAATTATAATTTTCCTCGTGTAAAAATTCAATATTCTATCAACATTTTAATTCTTACAAACAATCTAAGTTAACAACCATTTAACATCTTTTACAACTGAAATGAAGGCAAGCCCTAACACCAGAAGTCGCCTTTTACACTTTTTTCTTGTTTCTGCTTATCATCAACAGAATGCACATGGCTAGCAGACAACTCCCAACAAACCTCTAAAACGGGCCGATTTATCACCTGTTTATTTATTCATCCACCGGACCTGATAACGATTACATCGGGTATAATTCCACTCCAATGTCCCTTTTAAAATATTCAAACGCGTTTTTTAAAAATCTCCTCTCTTTATTCACAACAAATTAATATTTATGTCAACTCGAGTGGGTTTTCACTACAATCATCATTTGGTGAATTAATAAAGACACTAACATTTTTATTTCTTCCCTCAGAAAAAAAAATTTAATCTCATGGTACTTCCACTTTTTTTCTTCGTGCTCAATTTCCAAATGGATCCTTAGTGGATGGACAACAAAAGTCTCACAAGTCTTAGGTCAATATCAAAACTTTACTTCCTTTTCTCTTTTTCTCTAATTTGTTTTCCCAACTACCAAACGTTCTAAATGTAAGGATATATAAAGATTTGATTTTTACCTCCACTCTAGAGATTTGCAATGAATTCTGTTTTCTTAACCTCCAAATTGATCCACAAGTTAAGTGCAAAGTTTGTTTGCAGTCGTTTTTTCTGAAGTGTTTGGAGTTTCAGTTTTAATTTCAGTATTACACAATTAATTTTCTAAGCCTTTCGTACTAGTTTGTTGAAGATGTTGGTGTATTAAAACATTTCAAAAAGAGTTTGTCAAAAGATTTGTGACTAAACAAATACAACTGACCTCTTTGTTTATTTCAGTGTTTGTATTGTTGCTGTGTACACAGGAGGTTCGCAAATCCTAAGAAATGTTAAGAAAGAGATAAGGGAATGGCCTCTCATGGGGAAAAACTTCTTCTGTCCACGAGTGAATGAGAAAATGTGAGATAGGCTGGTTCTGTTGTGCAATATGGCTTTAGGAAAGTGCACACATATAGCATTGCCCATTTCAGCCAAATATGTACTGTATGGCATTCTTTGATATGGAATATGCCATTATTAAAAAGGTTCTTGCAACATAAGCGTAAGTGAATAATGTACACTCTTAGAAATAAAGGTAGAAGGTGGTCTGTGAATAGGGACAAATGGATAAGAAGGTCTAAAAATACTATGGGTTTCTACTACGGAAGGTTTAACATTATGTACACTCTTAGAAAGAAAGGTAGAAGAAGGTCTGTGAATAGGGACAAATGGATATGTTAAACCTTCCATAGTAGAAATCTATAGTATTTTTAGACCTTTTAATCCATTTGTCCCTATTCACAGACCTTCTTCTACCTTTATTTCTAAGCGTGTAGACAGTATAGATGTGATCACGAGTAATGCAATACAAAAACATTAGATTTGCTAACAAGGTGAATATAATGGTTTCCCTGTGGTAGGTTGTCTTTCAATAGAAATTCCCTATTAACTCGAGTTAGACTTGAGACTGCATATAGGTCCACCAGTTTATTATACTTTTGTAGAATTGTATACTTTCTTAGTACAGTAGAGTCAAAATTTAAATTTTTGATCCAGCTAACACTTTGTAACGGGTTCTTATTCGTTACTCTGAGATTGATCTGTTTTGCGTTTCACTTAAAAAAATCTTGTAGACCTTCCAAACGACAAGTTGAATTTCCAGTACAATTCAAAAAAAATTTCAATGGCTCATCTCAAGCATAGACTGTCAGTACTACATTTCCAACATCATCAATTTTCCAAAAAAAAAAAAAAACACAGGGAAATGAGTTATACAATCCAAAAAGAGAAAAAAATGACTGACAATATTCTAAAAAATTCTTTACAACTATCAGTTTTATTTTCAAACTTAAAAACTACATTAAAAAACAGTTAAAAAAAAAATAAGATTCCAGAAATTTTATATTTAAAAAACTTCATTTTTATTGACAATAAAAAAAAAGAAAAAACTACACAAAACTCTACATTTTCACCTTTCCCAAAACCATTCTGAAACCACAACACAACTCCTCTCTTGACCCTCTCAGATTATTTGACTCAAGAGGAAATGCATTTTGGCTTCTTTTAAGAACTCATAAAACATGGTATGTTGATGGAACACGTGGAGTGAAGAGGTTGGCTACAATCCAGACAATATTTTTCCTACCACTACCAAAATTGTGAACCCACTTCTAATTAAAGGTGACTAATTCCGACGCAATCTCATTTTGATGAAGTTACCAGTTATATTAAAAGTAAAAAATATATACATATATTTTTATTTTATCGTTCCACATTACTCGAGTGCTCTAATTATTTTCTCGTTGTTTTTGTGCAACGCCCCTGTTTAAGTTATTGTGTCGCATTAGGATGATGCAAATTGAATAATAAAAAAGTTTATTACACCCATATGCAACAGGCGACACAAAGTTGTTTAATTGAAAAAAATTTTAAAAAAAGAATCTTGAATAGTGATTCGGTGATTAAATTTTTAGTGTCAATTGAGCCGAAATTAACACTTTAAAATTTATACGCAAGTTGCATTTAAATTGACAATTACTGTGTTTAAGTGGAGTGAAACGAGTGTCTTTGTATGATGATTTTTTTTTCTTAAACATCTCTCTCCGTCGGCCTCTTCAAATGATGTGACATCTTCCGTGAAGTTTTTTTTATTGGTTGATTTCAAACGCCTATTACCTATTTACTGGAATTGGGTAGGAATAAACCGGCAATATACACATTGAATTTGCATTCAAGGCAACATCTCTCCCAGAGACAATTTCTTCTTTAAATGTAGAACATTTGGTCTTAATGCGCTACTAAGCTTACCCATCTGAGATTACAAAACGCCAGATAAGAAACTAGTTTGCAAGAAAATAGTTTGCGAACATTATAGAAATAAAAATAATATTGGCAAAAGGTAAGCTGCTGTTTATTCACAGTTGTTAACTGCCACGTGACTAATGACGTCACGACAACAGGGGGTCCAAACTAGGCCTTAGTTTAGTTGTAATTTTTTTAAGATAATCTTAAATTAATTATTCTGAGTAAAAAGAACTTGAACCAATCTGTTATAAGCTATTTTTTGTTGGATTGTAGGATATTTGCAGATATTAAATCAAATCCAAAAGCAGTCAAAACCAAAAAAACAGACTGGCAGGCATTTGCATTATTTACAAGATCTCACTTTTTGGTTGCTCTTATTTTATAATGCATCAAGATTGAGGAACAAAAGCGTACGGATCTCTATTAAATTACCTAGTTGATAACCCTTACAAAACATTTGATCATCTATTTCATCCCGTTTTAATAATTTGATCATTTGGTTTGATCAGTGTTTGATTAACTTGTGAAGAAGTATAATACGATCATGTGATCATTTTTTAAAATAAAATCTAGTTAATTACTGTGGTCATATCTAATGACTATAAAAATGATCTCAATATGATTAAATTTTAAGGGAACAAAGAAACTTGCTTACAAATCTGAAAGAGACACTAAAGTCAAGTTCTTTGTGGGATTGAAATTAACAAAATGGGTTTACTCTCCATTTAGTAAAATTCTTCTGCGCTATTCATTCTTCACTTTTGAAAATTGACATTTCCTCACATTTCAATAGTCAAGTGCAGTTAAAATCTCATTTCCCAAAAAAGAATAATTCCATGTGTGTGCTCAAATTAGATAAACGACTCAAAAGTAATCGGAGTAGAAAATTGACTTAATTGAAGGAAAATTGCATGCCATTCGAATAGGCAGTTTGAAGACAGCATCAATTCAACACAATTTTATTTATATTTAATAAAATTTCCTCAAAAACAAACTCCGTCTAATTGGTATCGTATAAAAGGAGACATTAGCCATCACCCAGAGATCGATCTCTCAGTTTCCCCCAGCGTTGGGTTTCCATAACGACCAGAATCCATTACACCTGAAAAGTGTAAACGAGATTGGTGCTCGTGTTTGACATTTGTCCACTTGACAGAATCAAATAGAAGAAAAATCACCACACAATTGACGCTTTTTCACCGTTTATCCCTCCTCCATTACAATATTTACTCTCAATTTTTTATTGGGGTTGTTGACTGCCATAATTTTCTTGTCAATCAGATAATAAGATGCATAAAGGTTATGCCCTATATGTCTGCTAACAGCCCAAGTCGATTCATCACAACCATTTTATCGCTCTTTTGTCAATAACAAGTCGGTGTTAAGTCCCATAAATGCCCTAACAGGGACCAAAAGCTTTTCTCAGCTTAAAAGGTTCTCCAAAGAGGTCGGTCTAACTCGGGTTTTAAGAGCGTCATGAATGCCAACAGTCTAGTCCCTAGAGATAAATTTATCAGTAGAAAAAAAAAAATGATTTTTGCTTCTTGACTTTTTTTTTTGATTAATGTGTTGAAATATGAAGGAAGGTCTTTCACCTGTTAATATTTAATGCTAAGTTTTTTTTAGCTCCCTGGTGTTAAAACTGGAAATTAAGATATTCTTTTTCTCGTGAGTATGGTTATTAGTGATGTTGGTTAAAAGGAAGGCAATTAAGTGTTGTGATGGTAGAGGAGATTGGATTAAGTAAAAGGTGTGAAAATGTTTTTTTGTCTTTTTTCAAAAGAGATTTTTTTTCTGGATTGGGATTAGATGGTATGTGGTTAAAGATGAAGAGTTTTATAGTGGAGATGTTTGTTGGTGGAAACAAAAGTAAGCAGTGCTTAAGATGAACTGGTATTATTAATAACCCACATTCCAGTTGTTTTATTACTTAAAGTCAAGGCTGTTTTTTTTTTTTTTACTGTTTTGAAATAATTTTGTTGTTTACAAATTACAACATTGCAGACTTCTTGTTATTATTTAATTTTTTTAAAACTATGAATTATTTAAGATTTTTAAATTTTCAAGACTTTTAGTTTGCTACATCTGGTAATATGATACCAAAAAGATGAAATTTTTTTTTTAGTTTGAAAATAAGAGATTTTTCTTACTTTTTTTGGTTATTACCAATTGCAACTTAAAAGTAAACTTTAGGACAATAGGGCGATGTCGCTTCGATAGTTCTAATAATGGCCGCAGTTCTGACAATGGTGGCACGTCGGTACTGCCAGGTGGATTTATTTCCGGTTCCATCTGGCAGTACCGACGCGCCACCATTATTAGAACTGCGGCCATTATTAGAACAACATCGCCCCATTCCACAATTTGTGATGTGAAGAGAAAAGCAATTTACTTTTTAAATAGAGATTGTAGCAGGGCTCGCCAAAAACTCCCCGCCTCACGGTTTTGCCGGGAGTTTTTTTTAATTTGCCGTGAGACCGCACTTCTGGTAACGGCATTTCGCCGTCAGATATTGGGCGTCAACTACACATTGACTGTTGTGCTATTAAACTTAATTTCAATTTTTATTTTTGGCCGTGAGTTTAGTTCAAATTGCCGTGAGTGTAAAGTTTTCTCGAGGCAATTTGCTGCGAGCAAAAAATTGTATTTGGCGAGCCCTGTTGCAGCCACGAATTTTTTTTTTAGAAAATAGTAGAGTGCGTTCCTTAAAGACACCTCAAAGCAATATTTATTCTTACTATTTGCTTTTTAAAATTTAAAATCTTGGTTAGGGAGTACCCACTTTTGTTGCAGTGCAAATAGACTTTCAGAAATTTACCTACTCATTACCACATAGTGTGTTTACTTACATTGTTTAAACCTGCTAATACCCAACATACACACACTTTCAAACGCTTTTAAAAATAATCCCAACCATCAAAAAAAAAAACACATTTTTACTATTTACAAAAGAAAGTTTATAAACCCTAATTTTGCACTTACACTGTACTTCAACTCTTTTATAGCTTTCCCTTATCAATCCCCCATTCGCCTCATTTCGGGAAATCCGTCATAACCACCCACGTGGCATCAAACGATAAACACATGACAACATTCAAAAATTTTAACCAGGTCGATGAAATGTCAAAACCTCAGAATCTCAAAATCTGCCAATCTCACTATTAATAGCACTTCACTAAAACGAGTTACAACCATCAACAATTCAGCAACACAAAGCCGCCAATTTCGCCCCTTGTAAACACACTAACCTATTAACCCCACCCAAAGACAGCACCACATCACAATCAAGGTGAAAACATTTTCAATTTAAAGGTGAATGCATGAAAGCATACAAGATGTTCTGATCACTACATTCTTAAAGATGACGTCAATTTTAAGAACACATACGCACAACCAAACTTGTTCTTTGCAACTTTAGTAGTTGTATAATTTTATTTCCACTCATTAGAAAGGATATTTATACCTAATTGCTTGTAAGTACAATATTTCTACCAGTTTAATCAATAATTTTGACAGTAATTTACATATCAAAAGAATTTGTGGCAGCATTTGGCAACACCTTTCATTCACGTGAACCAGCCGTGACCTTTACATTCCTCTCACAAACAAGTCCGTGGAAGTGGCATTCCCTTCTCATGCTTGAAAATCTCCACAGGGCGCCATTGCGCATCTTAGAATTCAACACGCGCACTGCGCAATATGGTCATGTGAGCAAGGAAGAGAGTTGGAGAGCATCCTTTAGAGCACCCACTGCAAAAAGAAGTCAATGAGGGACCATTAGTTCGTGTCACAAGTGCACATTTTGCAAATTCCTTTCACGTCTTGGCTTTTTTTGACGATGAAAACGTCCTTTGGGAGAGTAGTATGCACAAGATTTACTCAAAAATCTCTTTTGTGTAATAATGTCATTAGAGGGCGTTAGTTTGATATGCTCTTTTATTTTTTGACTTCTTCATTTTGATTGCAATTGCAATCTTCTTTATGTTGCCTCTATTCATTCGCTTCACCACGGTCAAATCTAATAAAAATGGCAGCTTGTTGCGTGGGAAATGAAACCCGAGGGAAATCTGCGGGTGGCCGATATGACGCTCAAATGGTAACTTGGTCGTTTTATCAAATGATATCACCTCTCAACCACGCCTCGGTGCAATTAAAAACCACAACCGTTACCTTATAATTAAAACATCTCGACTTGTTGGGAGAAAAAATTCATTTTAAATGTGTTGCACTTTGAGGTGTGCAATCGTTTTATTTCTGGCTATTGCTATTCATCAATATTGCTTCAATCCTACAGTGAATTTACTGTAGACAAGACACTCATTCACATTTTAAGACTTGTTAATCACACATTCTTGCATAAAGACCACCATAAATTGAAATATTGAGTACAGAATGGACAATTTAACAATGCAGTTCCATTATCTAATTTACTTTGAACACCCATCATTCAAATTTTCCTCACACACCCTACCTCTAAAACACATGCGCAAAACGCGAAAACATATTTACACATACAATTTGTTGCTTTTATTAATTTTCTGTTCCCAAGCAACAACAAAACTTAAAAATGTATCAGACATCCAAAACCTTTTTCTCCCCAGTAAACAAGTGGAAAATCATTACGCTATTAAGTGTCAGAATCCATTTCTCAAACTCAATTAGATCAAAACTTGAACCCCCCAACTGTTTAATTTCTATTCTTGTTTGAGAATTAATTTTCACACGCAATAAAAACCTGACAGATCTCTGGAGAGAGAAAGAGAGAGAGGGGGGGGGGGGGGTAATTTCAAGGGAGGATGAGGGGGAAAGGGTTAATATGAGATTTGGTGTTGAAGGGATGGTTGTTTCGGGTCGTTGAATTTTCTGTTTCCAGTTTCTTTTGCTCGTAAAGAAGAGAGAAAAAGCGTCGTTTATGATCTTGTGCACGCCTGCACCTCATCTATAAAGTGTGTAGGGGGTAGAAATAATATCAAGTTATGTCATGTAGAATTTTCCAAGAAACCCCCACCCCCCCCAAAAAAAATAACTTCAAATATTAAAAAAAAAAAAATTCAAAAAAGTGTCGAAAAGAAGCAGATGGCGGTAGATTAAAGTCTTCCGTCTATCAATAGGGGGCATTTTTTTGTAGCTATGAATTGTGGGATTAAGAAGTTGTTACATTTTTGACAGGTGTTAGGTTTGATGAAAAAAGATTTTCTTGGGTTTATTGTTTTTTCCCTTTTCCGCTTTTGAGTGATGGCCACTGATGCACAATATCAACATGGCGTGCCACACTCTCAGAGAGAAAACGCCGTCTTTTACGTGGAGCGTCAGAAAAGTAAACAAATTCCGGTGTCTTGTATTTTTTTTATCAGAGTTTGTTTTCACACGAAACTCTTGGTTTACATTATCTTCTTTTCTGAAGAGATGTCAGTTCACACGACGTTTAACATTTTGAAACTGTTTGTGTTGATATGCCTTGAATTTTACGACGTGGTTAAACTTTTTTTCTTATTTTTAATTTTTATCACTCGAGTTCTCTATGGTAGGGCGTTAATTAGTGTGAGGGATGAAAGGTTCTTCTGAATCTTTTAATTAATTCGTCTGTTTCACCTCAGATGAAAAAAAGTAAAAGAAGGAAATAATTAAAAGTCGTCTGCACCAAGGACTACTTTTTTTTTTCTTGTTAGTCCAATTATTTCCCGATGTTTATGTCGCTTTTGAACGGAAACACGAAATGAAGCAGATTACGAGTCGAGTGCTCGAATCAATATGGCGTTTGCCCTCCTGACCACAGGAGTCTTAATTAAAAGTCTCGATGGAGCGTTATAAGGTGGTCGCTTGAAACGTGACGAATGACGTTTAATGTCTTCATCTTTCATTTCGAGATTGAAATTGTTTCAAGATTTAAAATTTAATTTTTATCATTCAAGTTTAAAAGAATTTCTGAAATTAAAGGTAACACGCTGATTTAAAGGAAAACTTTATAATTTTATAAATAATGTGCTGGTGGGCAGGTAATAGTTTTCATCTTTAAATATGTCTAATTGGCCATACTCTTTCTTGGCTCGTTGGGATTAGTCGTGCCCTGTCCGCTGGCTTGACGCATCAGCATCTTTAGTTGGCTTCGCCTCTGTGTGTTTTGTGGGCTTCATCTCACTCTTCATCATGTATTGTTTGAGTGTCCAAGGTTTTGTCATTTGCATTTATTGTTGTTGGGAGTTGTTTCTGCTGATTCGTTGAGTGTAATTTTAGGAAGATTTTGTGATTCGGAGTTGGCTACGAAGTTTGTGTTTGCTGAAGGGTGCATGGTATCTGTCCAGTGTTTTATGGTTTGGTTTTGTTTGACTTGTTCTCACTTTGAATGACCTTAGTTGTCGCTGGCGCCGATAAGCTCTATTCTAATTAATTGCAACATGATTCAATCAAGAGGTGTAAAGTAGCCAAATGAAAGATTTGTACCCCAGTTAGGCCACCCATAGAAATTTTAAGAGTGCGGGCTGAAGATGTAATTATACATTTTCCATCTAACTGTCCTAAAAGAATTAACGATATGGGATTGTATGTGTAAGGTTGCACTGTTGTCATTTTCACAATGAAGAGAGTCTTCAACCCGCATTAAGGTTTTCCGGCTCAAACTGCATGCCTTTCAGTTTTTCGTTAGTTAATCTTGTTGGCTAATTCTCTCTTGTTTTGAGTTTATGAGTTGCACTGCACATGAATGACTCTTCCGCGTATGATCTAAGTAGTAGTTGTTGACAGCATTGCCTTCACTCGTCTTCGTCTACTACAACAAGCTGTTTAAATGACTTGTTCACCAAAGCAAATAGCCCTCTAAGTTTATTAACCTTTTTTACTAAAATGAAAGTTATTAAATTTTCCAACCAAAAAATAATGTATTGAAAAAAAATTCCATTCAACTCCGCAAAATCCTTCCCAAAATCCTCAAATCTCTGAATCCCTTAAATCCATCTTTGCAATTAGCCTTGTCAAACCCTCCCCGACCTCGTCAACATCAACGAATGTCCTGCTGACTCATCCAGATTCCACCATTTCTTTCTATCACGAGTCAACATCGCATTTTCTCCTAACGATTTTGCACTTACTTTACACTTACTTTAATTTTCTCCCATTTTAATTTGCCCTTTCCAAATGCTCAAAAAACCCTTTTCTAAAAGCTCAAACCCAAACTCATACATCTCAATTTCACCCACCTCTTTCTTAATTCCATTTTCCTAACAAGTCACGTTTTTCAAGAATCGACAAAAGGGAGTTCGAGGACCTTTTAAGAAAAAAGTCTACGACGAATCCTCTCGCATTTTACACTCTCCTATTAAAGCTCACTCATTCGCTTCGAGTGCACGCATGCGTAGTTGCAACGTGATGCTATCCAATTTGCTCATGCCTCTCTCCAACTGTATACACAGGGCGAATTTCCGAAATGGCAGATTTATGATTCACTTCGATGACGACCAACAGTTTAAGTTTTAAGCACGTAAAATGATTAATAAATAAATCACGATTTCACCGTTAGAGGGCAATGACTTTGATCTATTTCTTTCCTCTCTCCTAATGAACATTCCTTCTAACTTTTCCCAAATGGCTCCATTCTTCTGAGATGCTAAAGCCAAGTGTACATTTAAAGTGACTAAAATTATAAGTAGACACTGAAAACTAACGTTTTTAGTCACAAAGACTAAAGTTTCACAAATGAACTATTTATAATTAGCTTATCCATGTTATAACAACGAGAATAGTCTCATTTATGTCCAATTCTAAATCAATTTAAAGGCTATAAAATTTTTCCACCCAAATATAAATACTGTAAACAAATGACAACTGCTTTTGCACTAAACATTTGTTTACAATTTTCTGTTTTTGCAGTGCATTGTTATTTAAAACTTAATATTGATGACAAAACATTCAAAAATCTACAATATTTGAATATTTTAACACATAAAAACAATTTTTCTTTTTCGATAGACAAAACATCAATTTAAATTTCTTATAGTCATTTCAATTTACACCATTAAGGAAGTGTCCCTTAAATCCGGGCGCCAAATCTAAACTTTAAATCCTCTTTGCCATCCTTATCCGAAACCTGTCAACTGAGACAAAACGAGCAATTTATTTCATTCCATAAACTTTATAAAATTTATTCATGAAGTTTACCTTTCCAGAAACAGTTAACAAGAAAAACAAAATGCAAAGAATAACATGAAAGATTAATGACTTGCAGGTACCACTTGGGAGAAATCTCAAACGTTTCAGACATTTTACTTTATATTTTTATCAGACTGTTTTTTTAAAGTCTCCAAATATAAAGCAAAAGGAAAATTCTACGAATTTGAAAAAAAAAAAGGAAAAAAAATTTAACATTTCGATCATGAAAGGTGTTGACCAATCACGCTATCCAATCCCATGATGCAATTTTTCCTCTGCTCTACTTTTTCTCTCCACTTTCCCCTTCAAAACGTGAACTCTCCCGCGCCAAGCCGGGGGTTTGTCGGCGCCCGTCGAACGCTGAGAGACGCCCACCGCGGACGCGACCTCCGGATGCGGAGCGTGTGCACCTTATTCGCACGCGTCCACTTGAGTGTAAACTTCATTTTCAGTCTCTGTTCGTTTCAGATTGGACCATACACTTTTTTTCTCCAAAAAAAAATCTCCAATCACTAAAAACATCGAAAAACAAAATTAACAAGAAAAGAAAAAAAAAGAAAACTAAACTCGACAACGAAACGATGGAACGCTATCGACGTTTATGGAACCCCAGTCACCCGAACTTGGATTCAACAAGACGATGAAGGTAAGTTTCGAATTTTATTATATTTTTGAAAGAAAAAAAAAACTAATCTAAAAATAAATGCAGAGAATTTGATTTTTCCATTTTGTGCCTCGTTCTAAACGCTATATTGCACGTGGGCTCCGCCCAAGCATCCAAGTGACTCAGGTGTTTACTTGTCGCCTGGGCTTGTTTTGTGGGTCACTGGGTCGTTGAGTTATTGGCTACTTTTATTTAAGTATGTGTATATGTCTAGGTTGTACATTTACGATCTCCTTTTGCTTATACCTGCAACTGACCGAGTGAAAAGGAGCAAGGTATTGATTTCCATTAGGCCTGCAATGTATTTCGAATCGTCAGCTCAGTCTTTCCCTCTCTATAGTTCACCTTGTTGCATTGATGTTAGGGGAAAATAATTATTTAACTCAAGCTTGCATTCATTATTTTTCTTCACTCAAAAAAATTCATTTAAAATGAAATTTTCCCCCTAGTGACAAAAAAAACTTTCTATAGATGCTGAAAAAGCTCAATCCATTTACACTCGCACATTTTTTTTTTTTTTTTTTAGTTTTCTTTATGTCGCTAACAACCAACCGGAATGGAAAGTTGCTTTAAATCCACTAGACTTTTACAATTGTAATGCAGGAAAGTCCAACTTAGGCGGCGCTTTTTATTTATTTAAGTTTTTTTTTTTTTTTTTTCCATATTATTTACACAAATATTTCTTTCGTGAGTTCCAGTAGCAATTTTTTTGTAACGTATAGACAAAAAAAAAAATTGACGTCAGTCTTCTATTTTTTACACCCAATTATATTTTTGTTTTCTTGATTAATAATTGCCATTTCTCACTCTTTAAAATCCATTTCTTAAAAATTTCAAGGGGAAAATTTCAAAAACACTCATTAATGTTAACTCTAATTTATATCAATAACCCTAAAGTCAAGACGAGAGTCTTTGCTTGTTAGAAATAATGAAATTACGCGTTGCGTTTATTAAATTTAAAAACAGAACACGAAATACCTTTAAAACGCAAAGAGAAAAGCAGAAAATTTTCATCTTCTGGCTTTGCACATATTAAAAGAGGCGAGGAAACCCTCGGTAAAACTGACATTGACTTAATTTGAATCGGTCGCGACGCCCAAACAACTCGTTAGGGCATCTCGCACAAACTTTAACAGGTTCAAATATGCAAAACAAAATTGTAGGAATTACAAATCAGGATTAAGAGGGACGCGTAAATGGTGCAAAAGAGATCGTAAAACAAAAGGAATCACACGGTAAATTCAACTCGTTGGAAAATATGTTGAGGGAAATTGAGCAGATGGAGTAATATCAGCGCCCTCTTTGGTCAACTTTTATTGACGCCACTCAATGTAGGGTCAGTTACACGAAATTGTGCCCTCTTTTGGCCGCTCTCATTAACCATCCAGTCGCTCAGTTTAGCCACTAAGTGTTTGAATCCTTATTCTTCGAAGTTCAAGTATGGACCGGAAGTGCTACTTTTAATTCAAAAAGACGCTATCACACCCGGCCTTAATCCCGGATGTTGATTAAACTCACAATCATTTTCACTTGATGACATTTAAAAACAGATGTGTGGGTCATACAAAGGTTTGACGTCTCGCTTCCTGTGCTGGAGGAGCTTTAGCCGACACTCGCCAGCCATCGATTTACACGCGTACAAACCCCCGCCATTACCATCAGTCAGGAGGGATTCCATCTGCAGTTCTGAAAATAACATCAAAGTGGCGTTTCCACAGTTATCAAGTCCGAAAGCTAAGTCTTGTCCAGTTGGGTGTGTGGATAATACCACAAATGGAGAGTCCAAACATTCTTGCTTCTTCCTCAAGGTGGAAAAGTTCATTATTTCACTTGTAAGGTTTTCATTATTATTAAATATTTAATTCCTCTTAAATTTGTTAAGACGTTTTCAAAATTTATTCCCAGTTGCAAAGTTAATGTAAAGTTTCCAGCCTTTTATTGAGTTTCCTGGCTTTGTAAAGAATGAGTTCAAATTTGGTTTTACATGCCTAAATCCCAGCTGGTGAATAATGCCTTCATTTTCTTGTATAATGCATTGGTTTCATCAATTTTCTTCTTTCCAGGGAAATGTGAGAAATTATGGTTTTAGGGAAATTTAGTGTGTTACTTTTAGAGTTCTAAACATGAAAAAAACTGCAAGTCTTGGCATGAATTGAGTCCAATTGCCGGGCAAATTGCTTCAAAAATATGACAAGTTCAACTTGAAGATTTCTACCAAGAATAAGGTATTTTTATGGACTAGAAACCTATCAAAACAAGTTGCAGGTAGAGTTTCACAGCAGCAGATGCTATTGATGACTTGTCACAAAGGAAAATTCCCAACCGGTACTGCCAAGACAATTACCTTGGCTATCATTTTTATTTGAAGAAAGAAAACAAGTTGGTAATTGCGTTCTCACTAAGACAGGATTTGACTGTTTTGATTCATTTGTTGGATGTTCCTTTCACTTATTTTAAGTTGGCATGTAGCAGTGCAAAGTCACTTGTAAGCAATTGATGTTGCCCTGGGGAGTTGGGTGTTAGAAAGTTGCTTAGTGTGTTGGGAATTGGATGTGCTAGGTATTGGAAATTGCCTAGGTTCTAACACCCAAGTGAAAATCCAATAGTGGTGCAAATGTGAATTTTAGGTTTGCAATTGACAGTTGCTTTTTCATCCTTGCTTAAGTTGTTGAGAGGAAATATATGTGTATATATATATATACTTTTGTAAAAGCTTACATTCGACTTTGGAAAAGAGGATATTCTGCTAACCTCTGAAAAGAATGCTGAAGGCTTTGTCAAATAGTGCCACAAGGCGTGCAGAAAGTAGCTTCAAGCTTGTTGACATTTTCAAGGCTGGTGTTGAAGCTTTGCTCCAGGCTTGGAAGAAATTGAAGATCTTATTTCTTAGAAGGTTCAGGTTCTTGATAAGATATTTGAGAAATTTGGCATTTCACTGGACAGCCGGTGACTTCAAACTTGAATTATTTGTAACCTCTTTATAAGGTTAGTAGCAGAAAGGTGCCAAGGGATTTCATGTTTGGTGGACACTAGACTTGACTCTCAGCTGCACCAGAGTGAAATAACCATCATAAATTTAGGATGGATTAGTCGGTTTGTTCAAACAAAAAAACCTAGATCTTTAAGGTTAGTTCTACACTTTAGTGTGAAATGTCAGACACAACTTTGATATTAGACCTGTCACTATTTTTCACTAACATTCTAAGATATTTCCAATTCCATCGAGGTTCTACAAGTTGATGGAAAATGATGTTAGCCATTTCTCACGCTCACTCCAAAACTGATGCATGGGCTGCCATCAACCAATTGCTGCAAGTCATTTCTCCAGGCCATTGTATCCAAAAGCTTGATTTAAATTGATGATGCTTTTTGGCCTAAAGGTTGGTTCAGTACACTAACACACGTTGTCAACATTTACACCTACTGACGACCTTTACTGGCACTGGGGTAAAGATTGTCTTTTCTGTCTTTCAGGAGTAGTTGTTTTGAATTCAATTCCAGCACCTACAGCGTTAACTGTTTCACAGACAAACTATGGCCGGGCAGTAGGCTGCTTCTAACTTCATTAGTTAAAAACAGTATTAGTGGCTTTAAAATGCTTTGAATATGCAATATTAGCCTTCAACTTCAATAGAACTATGGGAATTTCAATACCAGAGTTCATAGCAGTATCAAAAGACACTAGTGATTAACCAGTTTGGAACAGCATATTTTGTTATTTCGTTGAAAATTGTTTTGAATTCAATATTGTTAATACAGTGCAGGCTACTGCAAGGCTATTTCTCATTTTAGGTTTGTAGTAAAGTCGCCGGTGATATTTCCTTTCATTACGCCAAAATACTAAATTGCTATTTCTCATTACAGGTTTGTAGTAAAGTCGCCAGTGATATTTCTAAGGCAATGTCCTTACATTTAGCCAAAATACTAAATTGTCAGTGCAGAAAACATTTTAAGTACAATTTGATGGGCTGCCCCAAGCAAAAAGTACAAGACAAAAAAAATATGACAGGCATATACTAAAATTGTGTAAGGCCTGGATTTTGTCAAAAAACTTTTCTTAAAAAAAACAACACTAAGACAGTCTGGCACTTTACTCATAATGAAAGATGAAAAAAATTGATGTTAATGGTATTTCAAGATGTTTTTTTTTTTTTTTTTTTGATCTCCAGAGTTGGAAATGAGCTTAGTAACGACACGGGAGAATCGTAGCCTGGGACACGTGTGCTGAGGCCAGTTTCAGGTTTTGAGGGTGTTACTCCAATTCAATGTCACATTGAGTTAGCTTTTTATTGCTGGTTAAAGAAGATAAGGTTAATTAAAAGAGAAGTCATTTTTGTGTTGCACACACCTATTTATTCGCAGCGTTATCTGCTTGGAAATGACAATGAAAATGAGTGCAAAGTTGTGGCTGCATTGCTGAAAAATGTTGCGTATCAAGTTAATTGCAGTCTAATTGCATTACTCTAATCAATTTTCACTCTTCTCTATGCCATTATAACAACACTGAATACGGTTGTGGACGTGTTCAACACTTTAGTGATTGAGCAACCCTCTTTTTATACGCTCTCGCTTTTTTGTATTGCCAGGACAATGCGATATTTTTCATGACTCGTGTTCTGTTTTATTCATTCATAGGAGAAATTGAAAGCGCAATTGGGTTTTTTTTTTATTCCTAAGGTGAAATAAAAATTTATTTCAGGTTCAATTCTCAGATTGGACCTTGGATAAGCTGTTCGTTTATCTCTGTTTTCAGATGAAAAAAATAATCCACTTCTTTCAATTTTCCGTCAAAAATTTATGATTTCTCTCTAATTTCATGCAGAAGAAGGCATGTGAGAGAATATTGATATAAAAAATATTCAAAATGGCAGGTTGTCAAGGGAACAACATCTCACGTCACTCGACATCCTCTCATGACTAATATTTCAAACCCAAGAAAACGACTTAAAGTTTATTTCTTGTTTTACAAGTGCAGCTGACTTCTGCATTTGATCAATTGCAAAATATTGGGTTTCGTGCATTGCAAAAAAAAAAGAAAAAATAGAGAGAGAAAAATATGTTGGCGTGCTCAATATTTTAGCCTTCCTCCTCGTGCCCCTCTCTCTGTAGCACGCACCTCTATAGTCCTTCAGTCGTGGCTTCTCCTCATCAACGCTGAATTAATATAAACTATAGTTTTTATAGATGAAGGTCAAGGAGAAAGTCAACGAGAAAAAAAATGAATTCCGTAGAATTTGTAGATCAATAGTGAACACGGAATTAGTGCAGCTATCGATTCTTAGGGCGTTGGTATTTTGATGGCTCGTTATGACGTAAACAAATGTCCTGCATGGTCGATGCTCTCTCGTATTTGCTTTTTAAGGAACTGGCATATAGGTTTTGTCTTGTTACGTCTATGTAGCATCTTGCGGCTTTTATTTTCTGATTGCGGCTAGGAACCATTATTTTTGTGTTGTTCTCAAATGACGCAAGCTTCTGACTCTGGTAATCATCTGAGGCATAATGTGTTCAGAAAATGTCTGAACATTGTACATTCATTTTTCATCCTTTTCAATGTTCAAGTTTTTCCAGTGGAATTGCCGTAATGAGAGAGAGGGAACCTGTTAGCTGCATCAGCTAGTGGTTGTTCGTTTGCAAGAAACTTTTTTGTCTAATTTGGGTAGTTGCTCTTTTCCTGGTTTTTGTCTTCTTTCACCGTGACTTGTACCATATATTTTTTTCATTACATTTCAAGTTGAAGTTCTGTTGGTAATGAGAACTGTGTTTTAATCTCGTTTTATGATCAAGAAACCTTTCAAATACGTGTCAGCTTCAATAGTGCATCTTCTTTGGATATACTTCATGTCGAACATCTTTTGTTTCCCCTGGATCGGCTTAAATCCCTTCTTAGGTTTCCTCTTCGGGTGCCAACCAAGAATGCATTTTTAATTTTGTTTGTCCAATCTGTTCGTTTATTTCCAAAGTACCTAAAGTCTCCTTTTTCCTTTGTTGAATTTCAATTGATGTACACGACCATGTTTTATTGCATTTGGCCTTAGTGGTTGCGTTTGACATTTACAATGTAACGTAAGTCATTTTTAACGAATGGTGAATTCTCAGTTGAGTATTACATCAGTATCGGCAAGTGATTCCAGAGGCTTCGAGGATGGACGAGTTGATTATGGCTTGTCAGGCAATTTGGTGCGGTGGGTTTAAGCACTCATTAAAAGAGGTCTCGTGGTCCCAGCCAAGCACGAACCAGTGAGAAAATGTTCCATACCACTCTAACGTTGAGGTTATTGGGCAATTTTCAGCTAATCCACGTGGAAAAGAGAATTTGGTATTACGGTGTCATTAACTAATAACTAAAGAGGATGTTTTAGAATAGGTGGAAAAAGAACGTCTTGTTCTCCCCTCTTTTATTACTTGTTTGTTGAGTGTTTGCTCGTTTTTGTCAAGGGGAGATGGAAAGGATAAATGGAATTTGAATTTTTTTTTTTTTTTGTTATGTTAGCTCTTTTTCTTTCCTGAGGGGGGGGGGGGGGGATTTTAGCATCGTAGCTTGTTTCTATATATTCTTTGAGGTTTGGAATGTGCTCATTAAACAAAAGTAAAAATTCAAACTTGGCCGTTTTAAGGCTTTGCACAGGAAACATTTATGAATGACGTAATGGTTCTTTTATGGCATCGTGACAACAATTTAAATAACATAAAGCGGAAAATAGTGTAAATATTCAGTGGGTAAATGAATGAATCAACTTGTGATTTGAAATTTCCGCTATGCGAGTTGCTTTACAAGTTTTAGGGCTTGTAATTATAATTAAAATTAAAACGTGTTTATAAGGATTTAGTTCACTAATGTGTACGTGTTGTTTAAATAAAAGAAAATAATAAACACTTACCTTTAGATGTCGACTGCAGAACTTAAAAGTCAGGTACAATGAAACGGTGGTGGTGGATGGTAATGCGAAAACGTGAAACGAATTCTAAACTCGTAATGGGCACGGAAATATCTGACGTTATACATTTCTTGCAGTTTGATCTGTAAATAAAAGAGACACGTGAATTTAATATCGCATATCACAAAAATACGTTTGATATAAAAAAAAAACCTCACTCTTTTAATTTCTTTTACAAGAAGCAAAAATGCAGATGCTTGGTTCAATTTCTTTTCTTTCCCCAACGACATACAAAACATTTTTTTTTAAAACCTACACAAAGAACTTCAATGCGTGACTATTCTGCTAAGAATTTGGCCAGAGGAGTGAAAGGAAGAAAATGAAAGAAAAAATGAAAAAAAAACAGAAAAAAAATATAAGGACAGTGTTTGCATTCAGAAATGGGCACTCGCAATCCAAACATTCCCAATGGACTTTTTTCAACTGTTTGCAACAATCGTCATAACTCGATTTGCAAAACTTTCTTTTACCTCTTATCTAGACACCTAATTTTTTATCACCCAGAAACACCGGAAAAAAGAAATTTTTTTTTTTCCTCCAAGCTCAATTTACGCTCCCATCAACTGAGGTAAATTTCAGACGCCTTCCATCAAGCAACATCCATTTGTCAAGAGGATTATCTGCAAATTTCGTCAGAGAATCCATCAAGCCCCAAACTCGACAAGATGTTTTCATTTAATGACCTCTTCCACAACCCTTCAAGAGTTAAAAATGTCTTTTGGAATCAAGTCAAAATGTGTGGGAAGTTTTTTTTTAACGGATACTTCATTTTAACAGATCATTTATTCCTTTGAAAAATTGGCAATTTTCTTAGAAAACCAAAATCCGGGTCATTTGAGTACAGAAGAGAAAAAGGACGTCCTGTCGAGACCTCCTTCTCTGAAATCTCTTATCTCACTTAACCGGAAATTGTGACGTCATCAGGTGGGAAGAGAAGTTATCTTTTCTTTAAAACTGTGATGACTCTTGAGACGAGTTGTATTTTACTTTTATTAAGACACGGAGTAACTTCAAAGCAAGTTTGGGGTGTTGAGTAAGTACAGAGGTGTGGAACATTGTAGTTATTTTTTGGTGGGTTTTCGATGTTATCTTATTTTGAAGTTGGCTTGAGTTTTCTTTTTTGTACGTGTGTTCATCTTTCAATTTCTAAGTTGTTGGAACAAGGCCAGAAATTGGTACTATAAAGATGAGCTTTTATGTCTTTTTGTTAAAAAGAAAACGTATTTATTCTATAGGATTAAGTGCTGATTGAAATTGGGATTGATGTTGCAGGTGTTTTAGAGATATTCTTCAATTTTTGATTTGTTTTTCAAAAGTTGAATCAGTGCCAAAATTGAGTAGAGGGGAGGAAAAAAAGATCCTTAAACCCTTTTTTTTATATAAATTGAGAAAGAACATTTGAAAAGGTGAAAGATGATGGTTTGGTTTTTACTTTTTTCTTTTTATTCTTTCCTAATAAAACCTTTCAAGATTATTTTTTTCTTTAATAATCCATTTTGTACACGTGTTTTTTCACTGCTGTGGTAGATACAATGACGTGAATGTTTTTTTTTTCGTTGTTGTTTTTAGCACATTAATTTGAAGCCAGAGATAAAACGTCTAGTGTTAACTTACATAATAATTTATTTGAAATATAAATTGTAACTTAAAGTTAGAAAGTTAACAATGTTAATTAAGAGTATGGATGCAAATGGGTTTTAGATTTCTTCTAATTATCCTTTTAGGTTTTAAATTTTGAAATGTAGAAACTCTTTTCACGAAATTTAAAACTGCAGGCAAAACATTCAATTAAATGCAAATGAAGAGAGGTTACGGCATGTCATGTGTCTTCATTTGACAGCCAAAAATCTCAACGGTTTTGACATTTGAAATAAAAAAAAAGAAAATTCAATTTAAAAAAAGAATGTTTTATTCAAAATGTATGACATTTTCTAACATTAAACTCTAAAAATTCAACATCTAATTTATATAATTCTTCCACCCACTTAAAAATCATTCACAAACTGCTCAGTGCTTTAGGCCAATTCCAGGTTGGAATGTGGCAAACCAAAGAATTCAGGGAATTTTCGCCTTCTCTTTACCCAACTTCAAATGGATACCAGAATGGAATCGTGGGATCAGTTTCATGTCATGTGCTGTCACTATCCTCAAACAGTAAACAAAATTTTTTTTTTCTCATTTAAAAACAAAAAACACAAAAAAATCCACGTTGACCTATATTGACCCATCGATTTCAATAATAAACCTTTTTATTTTCCTTTTGTTTTCTATTTTCTCCTTTATGGCCGACGCCCAAAATTTCTTTTGTTGCAACGTGATATAAAAAGCGTGGACCAAAATGGCGCCATTGGAGACAATAATAATTGTACAGAGAGCAACTTCCTTCATTGCAGATTTGGGTGAAATAAAAGAGAATTTATTTTGAGTTGTTGCGAAAAGGTCAAAGATTGTTGAAGGGTTCGCTCCAAATAATGAAGGGGAAATCAAAGGAAACAAGGAGGAAGTGATAGATGAGAACATGGAGAGAGAAAAAAAAAATCGTTCAGTACGCTTGTCATTTTTACCACTTGGTTGATTGAAAAAAATGGAAGGGATTGGATTTTAAATTTTAATTAATTATATTGAGTGTATACAGGAAGTCGGGTATGAAGAGATGAAACACGCCCTCCTTTATGCGGTTTTAAACTTTTGTCCTTTTTTAATAAATTCTTTTATTTTTATCGATTTCATTTTTTAAACTCGTTAACATTGTGAAATAAGAGGAAAAGTTTCTGTTCCTCTTGTGTGTTAATTGAAACGATGCAGACGTGGACCATTTCGTGACACACGAAGTGAGTTGATTAAATTTCACAAGCACAATACGAGACATCTCTCCTTTTTTTTTTCTCTCTTTTTCTTCCGCTTCTCTCATTTCGAAGCTTTTTTTTATTTTATTGAATTGAGTCTTTGATTCAATTTTGAAGCGTTCGGACTGCAATGTAACGAGTTGAACGTTGCTAAACAAAAGAAGCGAGTTCAATTTTTGTTTTCATTTCGCCTGAAAAGCTCCGCCTGAAAGTTGGCTTCGCGTGTATTGCAGAGAAACTCTAAAGGCTTGGGATACGGGCGGGATTAAACTACTCTACTCCGTTGACATAAAATTGACTTGTATTCATTAGTCATGCAATAATTTATGTACTCTCATAAATGGCTGTAATAAGTCACTTCTGATTTACATAGATTCGTTGTAACTTGAGTCTGCTAAGCAAAAACTAAAATTCGGCTAAAATTCATAGCTGCATTCAAGTATTAAACTAAACAGAGGCTTAGGTGAATTTTACAACCAGTGGCGTCACATTTGTCAACTGATTTTTGTCGCAGATCATGACTAATGACGTCACTTGGTGTTAAACTCACCCAAACCACAGTTTAGTTTAATATTTGAATGAAGCTAATGTTCTGTTACTTATCACTTCAACAATTGCTGAACTATAAAATTCACGTTTATTACATTGTCCGCATCTTACAAATCTCGTTTGACTATCCCTGACACCAAGACCTTTCGAGATGTTCGGATTAGAAATGGTTCAAAAGACGATTTTCTCATTTCCTTTTGTTATGATTCTTTTGCAAGTTATGTCCCATTCGATGCGTGTATTTTCCCATTTGAGATGATGCCTACACAGGCATACGACTTTAATTCTGGTCCGTAATGCATCACCATTACTAACTTATGTCGCCTCTCTTGTTGACATAAATGTTAACCCGCCTTTAAAACCTGCGTCAACATCAAAAAACTCGTCTTTCTTGGATTAAATGAGAATCAAACTCAATCAAATTGATTAATCCGTGTGACATGAATTCTAGTGGACGCACAAACAGATAATTAAGAGATTTAGTCAGGATTGATGAGGAATCAGAATGAGATCTGAACGGTTTGGTGCAGTTAATGAAATGGAAAAAAGAGGTGAAGTCGAAAGGCAAATGGAAGAGAGTTTGGATAACATCATTAATGTAAATCCGTCATTTACGTACGTGTTGAAGCAAACTCAAGATTTGCCATCACCTTTCTTTTTCTCTTCTTGATCTATATGAGAGGGGGGGGGGGGGTTTGTTCACTGAAACGTGTGGTGAAAATGAATGAAGCGTGAAACAGCTGTTCTTGTCCGACTGAAAAGTATGAGTCATGTTGGAATCACCTAACTAGTTTATTTTTTTGAAATGGAGTTTATTTTGTTGATTGGGTCGAAGGAATCAGTTGGGATAAAATTGATTTAAAGTTGTGGAAAGTCGAAGTAAAAAATACGAACAAAAAAATTTCTTTAAAAATTGATATCCATTAGGATTTTACAACTTTTTCTCTGTTTGACACGTCGAAATCTTCTTTACAAAACATTTTGAGAGGTAAAAAAAAAAAACACTTTTGTGTTTTATTTTTCATTACGGAGTAGCCGTGAAAAATTAATAGAGAGCGTAATGTTGCATTTTGTCTCGTCTTTTTCATTACTGTTCGATTTTTCTCAAGGGAAATCGAGTGGTTGTGTCAGATTTCTCTGCTTTTGACTCCAAGTCTGAGCCCAACCCAGGGAGGACAATTGCGCTTGCGCATTTTAACCTTACGTGACCATCTACAATAAACAATTTTTTTCAAGAATCATCTCCCAACATATCATCAAAATATGCTAGAAACGTTTTCTCTAATTAGGTCAATCTGAATTGTAAGAAACTGAGAGAAAATAAATTTCATTGACAATTTTTTTTTCTCTCTCTCTCATAAAAGAGAACAAAGGGCAGACGAAATGTGCTGAATAATTTACCAACAGAGGTGATACTCAGGTCGCATCAAATGTGAAAGGAGGTCAGAAGTCTTTTCCTTTATACAGTATAGTCAAATAAATTGATTCCCAAGTGAAGAGAATAGGGGAATAAGTTCGTTGAACTTTTTGTTTCATTAATGATTTCTGTTGTGTCGTCGGCATGGCAGAAGTGCTTATTATGGAACAAAGGGTTAAAACGTTTGCGAGGTTCGGGAATTCCTATTTCGTTTGGACTTTTTTTAAAGTTTAATGAAAATTTTTTTAGACAAAGCATCTTGGAATTTGTATTGAGAAATTTAGCAGTGCTGATAAAACTTGCAGTAATGACACAGCACGTCTTCTTGACATTTCTATTTGCCCTTCAATCAATAGTTAATATTATCTTTTCTATTATTCTTAGTTTGATTAATTCGGAGTTTGTTACAAGATATCTTGTGGTTATGCTTGTTTCTTGTCCACATTGGGCTTAGTAGCTCGTTCTTTTTTTATTTGCATTTTCCAGTCTCATTATACGTGATCCTAGCAATCCCTAGTGGTGTTAAGCTCTACTTTTCTTTTCTATGTTTAATCTTAGCAGGGAAGAGGGCGGTGCGATAAAATGTCTGACTTCTCCACTGGTCGATTATGAGGATTTGTGCTACTTTTTGTTCGCAACTTTTTTTTTTTTACCGCGGGAGGGGAAAAGAGGGTGTCCTCGAGCTTTTTTCGGAGGTTTTCATGGAGTCGTTTGGGCGTCTGCCAAGCCAATTACGCGACCTAGCAGATGCACCCACGCCATCTGGACGCCTACAAGAAGGTGCACGCCATCTTTTACCTTACATTTGCATAAAATACCCCTACATCAATCCCCCGACCCCCACAATCCCATATAAACGCACACATTCTCTAACCACACTTTTATTTTTAACACTGCCTACTTTTTTTTTTTTTACCTGTGGGTGGAGTTTTATTCCGTGCGCCAAGGTAAAAAAAAAAAAAAAAAATCAAAATCAGTGTCTGGCAAGAGTCTCCAAGAGCAGGTATAATTTTTTTTGGCTCTTAAAAAAACTTTGCCATTGATCACAAGAGTTTATGTACACAAAATACGGAATTCGGGTCACGGGGCGAGGTTTGAGTATCGAACGGTCGGAGTCTCATCTACCCTAAGCATCGGCTGGGTGAGTCCGGCAAACTCGGGAGGTAAACGACCTTCGCTTGGCCGAGTCCAAGTCATTTGTTCGTGCATCTGAGTTCTGAGAATTACCAACCCTAAGTCCGTAGGGTGATTTGTTTGTGGCGTAAAGAGATGATGTAAGGAAATTGATTCGACGAGCTCATCTCACCTTCTTCCATTTCATGCCTCGCTTCTTGCAAACGGGTCAGTGGTACATTCTTTAATTATCCAAACTTTCTTACGGCTTTCATACCGCTTCCTATTTATTTAAATTAATTACTTTTTATATGAATTTATATCGGAGATTGTAATGAACCTTTCCGAAGAGAGGGGAAATCAATGACGTTATTTTATAAGCACGTGAGTTGAGTTTGTTCACGCACAACTAATAAAAAACAGATTTTGAACCCCCTCCTACCCTTACTCTCCCTTTTTTGTTTGTCACGGGAGTTTTTCTCATTGATCTTTTGGCTTAACACAAGCACAGATTGAGCGAAATACCAAAAGAAAGAAAAATATAAAAAAAAATTCATTTACATTTAAAAAAAGTTAAAAGTTACATTTTAAACAATTATCAGGTGAATTATTCCTGACATCACTTCTTATCTCTCGCACACTTTGTCATCACCTCTTTCCTAATGTGTACTTATTTAACGACGTAATTTATCATTTTTACTTTTACAACTTTAAATTTGTTTCAAACAAATTTGACGTTGCAGTTGCAAAAAATCGTTGGAAAACAAAAAAACCAATCCATCACTAAAATTTACTTTTATTTCTCCAACTGCATTTTACTCTTCCCTTTTTTTTCACTTCCCCTAAATGCACAAATCAAGTGAAATGGCTTTGGGTCATAAATAAGAATCCGTTGCCAATGTCTTGGTAAATTCCTTATGAAATTTGGGTAATGGAAGAAAAAATATTTAACCCTCACTACTCCTTAGAATGGAGCAATTCTTTTTTTTTTTTTTTTTTCTTCACTTCTACCTTTTTATTTCCGGATAAAAATGGCGGCTGGATTATAATTGGAATAACTTTCATTCTTGTAATGCAAGGCTGCCAGGCCAGGCCCCGATTTTATCGATTATCTGTTCTCAGTTCAAGTTTCCTCTGTGTGTGCACTTTAGAAAGGCTTCTAGGTTAGTAGGTATAGAATGTTGACCAGAGGAGAAAAAAAATACAAATTTATTATCAAAATAGAGTCGCGTGTTTTATATCATTTTTATTATCATTCTAATTTTGCTTCATGTGTAAATCAAGTGTTGTTACTCCGAAAGATAGAGCAACACAGTTGTGCATTATGTTATAAGTTAGAGGGTCATTAATCATGGATCAGTCACAGATTTTAAATTGTAAAGTTTAAGTGATTTTTGTTTGTTTCATTTTTCTAGGTTAACATATCGAGGTAGCGTTGGCATCAGCTTTCGCTACGGGTCCGAGACGTGTCAGTATGGATGAAGAAGAGGGCGAGGCGCAGGGCGAGGAGGTACCACCAGCCCCTCAAATGCCCCCCTCGCTACCCCCAACGACCCAAATGACCCCCAATCGGTTGCCTCAAGAGACACCGCTCACGTTAGAGGAGAAGAAATTCCTCTTAGCTGTGGAACGCGGAGATCTCGCAACCGTGCGCAGGTACTTCTGTATTTTTATGCTATAGTAATTTGTTTACTACATTTCACTATTAAAGGCATTTAAGTGGTTGTGTACGTTGTTTCCCTCAGAAAAAAATGTCATTTTTTTTTTTCATTTTAAGGTCCTTAAATATCAAAATACGATCAAATTATGACCTGTAAATTAATAAATTTTTATTATTATTTAGTCAAATTTTAGCAACTCTGGTACAATTATGACTTAAAAATGATCAAATTTTTTAGTAAGGGTTACTTGTCGCACAACTTACTGGAAGCCCTCTTTCCAGTATGGTTTATTTTGTTCTGATAGGATTTGACACGAACAAAACTTTACGGTTTTGTCATGTATTTTTAAATAGTAATAACTCGCCTTACATTAGCTTTAAAAATCAGTCATTTTTTAGAATGTTAGGGTCATTGCAATCCAATACACAGATATTGCTTATAAACGAACGTTGAGCTATGGCTTCTGACCCAATACATTACAGCCAACAAAGGTTGCACCAGATGTCTAAGCTACAGGGTTAAATAATAGTCCAATTCGCGTTATTATAATTCTCAAAAATCATAAACCGAATTTCTTTTGAATCCTAAAATTCTCCACTAAAAAGATTTTCATAATCTTACCCCAAAACCGAATCTAGAAATATTCCTCATATTTATCTCACCCAAACCCATTCCCGCACCTTATTAAAAGATCGTATCTAAATATATAAACTTTTCCAGCACAATTCTCGGAGTTGAATAAATATTTTCATTTGAAGTGGGAGAATTTCTAATTTCCTAATGAAAATAATTCCTCTGTACACAAAGAATCAATTTCTTCAGGGCTAGAATTCCAAGAAACGTAATACTCAGCCCCAAGGTGCGTGACAATGGCTTCCTCCAAGACACTAATTTAAATAAATAAGACGTCAAGTTGTTTCCATCTAACCAAATTGGGTAGTTGAAACTTTTAAATTAGAAGATTACAACTTTTTTCTCCTCTCCCAAACCACATATGAAAAGGGTTATTCTCTCACGCGAAAATAAAAGCCAACATATGTACATTGTATTTCATATTAATTAAAACGGGTAATGCAATTTCAAAAAGATAGTAGCAATTTAGCGTGTAATTTGTCAATCTATTATTTAACATTTAATTACTCGAGTAGCATGTAATTATCCAACCCACATTTACAGGCATTTTGGTGTGGTGCGATGCGTTTTGACTGACAAACAGTGTTTAGTAAAGAGACGACCAACACAAGTGTTAACCCAGGGATTTAAAAAAAAAAAAAGAGAGAAAAAGAAGCCAAAATGGGCAAAAAGTTTATTTTTTTGTGTTTTGGTCGCCGAATGCAAAGAAGTGAGCGAATTATTCCAAATCTAATAACTTCGTGCTTATCTAGGTCCTTGGACCGAGCACGAGACACTGGCTACATCAACATCAACTGCATGGATCCGCTGGGACGAACGGCGTTGCTCATGGCGATTGATAACGAGAACTTGGAAATGGTGGAGTTGCTCCTCGAAGGAGGGGTCGAAATCAAAGATGCCCTCCTCCACGCCATCCACGAAGAATACGTGGAAGCTGTCGAGGTGCTACTCGATCATGAAGAACGGTTACGGAAACCTGGTGAGCCTCACGTAAGTCACTCATATTTCTTGCCTTCAAATTCTTTTTGTTCCTCCGCTATTAGGTATATGAAAGTAGCAGTATTCAGAAAATATGGCCAATAATCCTTCCTTCTAGAGAATCCTGGTCCTTTGTAGCGTTTTATAGTAAAATAACATAGTACAGGAGTAAAGTACTATATAGATGTTACAAGTGTACCTGCATACTTCTCGTTATCTCTTAATTGACGTGCTCATTATTAGAAAATTAAGGCCCTTATGGTTCCCAAACAGTGCAATATGCTTAGTCGTGCCATGTTATTTGAAGTTTTAGTGGCACAACCTGGAGATTATCTCTAATTATTCTCACAAAATCTACAATGCCCGTACTCGTGTCTTTATCCCAACTTCAAACACTGTCGATACCATCAAAGTTTCTCCTTCTCCGCATTTTTTTATACACTTTTATCAATGGTTGAGTCATTAATCATGTGTAGATAAGCGACAGATTTATTGATTTCTAAGTGGCTTGTTGCATAAAGGATCAAAAGCAGACCGAAGAATGCTTCACTGCACTCCACAGCTGTTCTCAAAAAGATGTTGCTCGTTAAGACTCGACATGCATTTTTTTGTATTACATCAACTTTTTTTTTTTCTTATCTTCTCTCACAGAGTTGGGAGGCGCTGGACCGTGACACGGCCACGTTCACGCCGGACATTACGCCACTCATCCTGGCAGCCCATCGCGATAATTACGAAATCCTCAAGATACTTTTGGACCGCGGAGCCACATTGCCCATGCCACACGACGTACGATGTGGATGCGAAGAGTGTGTCACTTCACGACAGGAGGATAGTTTACGTCATTCGCGTTCCCGTATCAACGCGTACCGCGCTTTGGCCAGCCCTTCCCTCATCGCCCTGTCCAGTAAAGATCCCATCTTGACCGCTTTCGAACTGAGTTGGGAATTGCGACGACTTAGTTTTCTTGAACACGAATTTAAAAACGAATATCAGGTACAGTGTTGTTGAAGAACGAGTTGTTTCTGGCTGTTTTGGCATTTCCTTTGTCATTTATTTTTAAGGACTTGCGTCGACAGTGCACTGATTTTGGCACTGCACTCTTGGATCACACGCGTTCCTCTTACGAATTGGAGGTGCTGCTCAATCATGACCCAACAGGCCCAGCTTTTGAACACGGCGAGAGAATGCATCTTAATAGACTTAAATTGGCCATTAAGTATAAACAGAAAAAAGTAAGTCTCTAATTAACGAGTGGAAGAGGCGCAAAAAGAGAGACTGTAATTGCATTGTTAGCTCGGTTAAGAGGCTTAAAGTTTAGCAATGAATAAAAGAAAAATGGATCCCACAAGCAGCTGCATTCAAAAGTTAAGTCTCTTTACGATTTAATTTTATGTCTGTATCTGATTATTTGGTGCTAAACTAATTATAAAAGTTGTTCTTACCTTGACTTGAATGCTGTACCGACGTTGTTGCTCTTCTTTGACTCAATATTCGTTTTACCCTTACGGTCTATGGTGTTGATTGGATATCAGGCCGGCGGTAGAACGGCTTTGCTTTACTGCAGGCTTCTTATCGTTGACTTAAATTGCTACATCTAAAAAACAAAATAAAAATCAAATTAGAAAATTTAATATTTTATAAACGGTAAACAAAACAATCATTAATCTTTTTAAAAGCATGTAACTAAAAACTCAACTGTTCAATCAAACTTCTAAGAAAAATAAACAAAATTTAAACATCAAAGAAGAACTTATTTGCAAACTATAAAATTACATTGTACAAAGCAAACAGTTTGAACAATTTTTAAAAAAAAAGGGAAACAAAGTCCTTGCAGCATCGTATAACAGATGCAATAATATCGGAAATTTCCCAAGACTTCTTTCTGGCAAGATTTCCTTTAACTTTGTTCACTTTAATTCAAACATTTGCTAATTTTCTATTTACAGTTTGTCTCTCACCCAAACGTGCAGCAATTACTCGCCTCTTTATGGTACGATGGCCTACCGGGCTTCCGTCGTAAAAACATTCTTCTGCAGACACTGGAGATAGTCCGCATTGGCTTCCTTTTCCCCGTTTATTCCTGCGTGTACGTTCTCCTTCCGCACTGTCGACTGGGTCAGACGATGAGAAAGCCCTTCATCAAATTCATCTGTCACTCTGCATCTTACGTCACGTTCCTGTGTAAGTGAATACACTTTAATTACAAAACCGGACACCAGATACGCGCCCCCTTTGAGGGCAATGTACTATAATCAAGTGAAATGTATTTGATTAAATTTAATCCTTCACTTTTAATTTTCAAAGAGTTTCTGATTATGGCGATTGTAAGCTTATGGCCTCCTAACCAATTAGCAGAATCCCCCTAATGTTTGATTAATTTAAGGTTCATTTTACTTTTAGTTATGCTCATCCTCGCTTCTCAGCGTATTGAGACGTTCATTTTAAACATGTTCGGTACGGAGAATGAGACGACCCGGCACTCCGGCATGGAGAATGAGACGACCCGGAACTCGAAAATCACCACAAAACGGGGCGCGTTGCCTAGCGTAGTGGAGTGGATGATAATCGCTTGGGTGATGGGTACGTAAATATACTGTGATACTGCAATAAAAAATAATAAAAAGAATTAATGATGTTTTTTTAATGCATGTTGTTTTTGTTGAGGTTTGTTTTGATAAAGCATAAAAAAATAAATTATCATTTTTTGTTTTTACGCCTTCTTATGCTTGGAATTGACCGTCGAAGCATGCGAGAAAAATGTTCAGAATCTTTCAGTTCAGACCAGAGCTAAAACAATTTTTCGGTCTGTTAATTCCAAACTCCACAAGTGAGATTGTTCTTGGGATTGCATGAACGCCAATTTGGTATTTGAACGATTGTGAATGGCAGCATTTTTTTTTTGCTTCATCCATTTCAAATACTTTAAATTGTAAAAACAAGAAAAAATTAATTGCTAGTTTGTAAACAAAAGAAAAAAATATATCAAAATTGCAGTTTTCTAGTTCTTTAAATTTAAAAAAAAATATTTTCAAAATAAAAAATGAAAGAAAAAAGCAATCATTTTGCAATGTCTGTCAATGTAGAGATGGTTTTAAGAATGTAACGAGTGACGTCCGATAATTTATTGCACGACTCAATGGGTCCATACTGTGAAATCAGTTTCCTTCTTGCTCATCTTTATTCTCCTTTCCAAGAACCATCACTCATTCCACCCAATATAACATACCAAAAAAAAAAAAAAAAGAAATTTACCTCTTACTTTGCATCTATCACTTTAAAGACGAGCTCCACACAAAATTCCCATATCAATCAATCAAAACAAAAATCTGTAAAAAAAAAAAAAAAATGAAAATTCACCCACATTTATTTTTTTTCACGTTATGAATTCGCCCTACTAACCTTTCAGCATATTTCTTCATCTTAAAGGTCTCATTTGGAACGAGATCAAACAGTTATGGGAGGATGGTCTTCTAGAATATGTCAGCGACATGTGGAATATCATCGACTTCACGACAAACTCGCTTTACGTGGCCACCATCGGGCTACGGATCGTCGCCTATTTCCAAGTCAGTTCTTTTATTTTCATCCCTCTTTTCATTTGAATGCGTCTCTTGTAAAATTGAATGTAATAGGGTGCAAAACGTAGATGGAGCTAGGATATAAAAATAAAAGAGTTGTGTGAATAGAATGAAACAAAGTTATTTTGCATTTATATAGACAACAAATGAAATCAAGGAATATCGTTGCAGTTCTGACATAAAATTTTAACAAGTTTTCTAAGAGAATGCACAATTATATGAAATTTTGTTGTTATATAGGGTCGTTTTGAATTGCCCATTGCATAAAACCGCAACGTAATTCATTGTAAGAGAAGGTTAATTGATAAAAAAGAAAATAAAGCATACAATGAAATTTTAAAGAGACAGTCAACCAATATACGAAAAAATTATTAAACTCCTTGCTATCTCGTGTTATTGCTAAAAGACATGATAAAACAGCAAATTTGCAATTTGCAATAACGATTATAAGAGTGGCTGTGATAGTGATCTAAAGTAATTCCCAATCTCGCACGATGAAGTTTGAGGCTTTAAAATCGCATTTAAATTCCATTTTGTTAAAATTACTTTTTGAATGTCGAGAAGTAAAATAAACATAAATTTTAATGGGTTAACAGGTACAGAAGGAGATCGCCATGAATTTGGGCACGAGTTACGCCCATCTTCCTCGAGAAGAATGGGACGCCTGGGACCCAATGCTCATTTCCGAAGGTCTTTTTTCAGCGGCCAATATCTTCAGGTGAAAAGATTATAAAAGTTGCAATTACAATCAACGTCCTAATATAATTTTAATTTCCAGTTCGCTCAAGTTGGTGTACATCTTTTCCGTGAATCCTCATCTGGGTCCGCTGCAGATCTGCTTGGGTCGCATGGTGATCGATATCCTCAAGTTCTTTTTCGTCTACGCCCTAGTGCTGTTTGCCTTTGCTTGTGGTATGAATCAGTTGCTCTGGTATTACGCCGACATGGAGAAACAAAAATGCTTTGGCCCTTATTCCGATAATGGATACGAACCAAGACTAGACCCTAAAAATGAAACCGACTCTTGTTTTCGGTGGAGGCGATTTGCAAAGTAAGAGAAAAAATTATATGATTATTAATTGCAGTTAATGACGTGTAGGGTCGTTTCGCTTTAAGTCCTTACTCTCAGCCGTTTTAATTAGTTTGGGTTGTTCAAGTGAGCGCCATCTGGTGCGATAAACGTAATTGATTGATAGGGTTAAAGATATTAATTGAAAATGGGTGTTTAGAAAAAATTTGTACAATATTTAGCCGTCGATTAAAATTCCATTTCGGACCATCCATTTAGACCTGTAAATTTGTTAATTACAAGCTTTTAAGTTAAAAAAAAACTCGTTTACCGGAAGAGCATTTTTTTAAAAAAATTAAAAATTCACTTCCGGTTAGATTAAGATGTTAGGTTTTTTTTTTCACTTAACTACAGGTCTTTAATTAAATCGGAAATGGTTTTTTTTTTAAAGAGCTCTGAATGGCTGGGGAGTTTTAAAAAAACTATTTCTGGTTTACTAAGCAGTTTTACCAATTAACTGTACTTATCCATCTTTCTCTCTATATTTTCAAGTTTATTTGAATCAAGTCAAACACTTTTCTGGGCAGCATTTGGACTAATCGATCTTAACAACTTTGAATTAACGGGAATCAAAAGCTACACCCGGTTTTGGGGGATGCTCATGTTCGGCTTTTATTCTGTCATCAACATCGTCGTTCTGCTCAATTTGCTGATCGCTATGATGAACCATTCCTACCAACTTATATCGGTAAGTAAAATTTTCCCACAAAGTTGCATTAAAAATGTTTACAAACAACCAAACCAGTACTAAACCATAGCCATAATTAAAAACATAAACTTCATTAAGTGGAACGTGTCGTAGAGGATATAAATGAAGGCTCCTGTTACTAATAAATGAAAATATGGCATCAAAGAAATGATGCTTTCCTTTTTCTTGGCGTCTTATCAAAAAGTGTTTATTAAGTCGGTGAAATACGAGTTGACGGCGTCAAACACAAGAGGTGCCAAGGTAAAACGCCTTCAATCAGTTAAACTGTAACGTAGATTTGTTCACAAACATTAATAAGTGCGTTTTGATTGCAAAAATCGTAAAATAATATTTGTAAACTTGCGAATTATGATGACTGCTTTATATTGGCATAACCTAATGGCCAGTACGGAGAATTGCGCAAATTGACTTAGAACTATAAAAATTATTCAGTGTCAGTGTTTTCCTTACAACGTTCTCTGGGTCAATTTACGCGCCTTAATATTTTGAATGATATTAACTCACTTATTCGTAACAATAATGCCGAAAGACGTCATGCTGTGGCCTCCATGTTTTTAAAGTGTCGCCAAATCTCGCCTTGGACGAGATGTGTAATAACGCCATCTAGTTGTGATAAATATATACACATAAGTTTTATGAAAGCAGATACAGTACTGTATAAGAATTTTTAACTATTAAATTTGTTCCCATAATGCATCGCACAACGAAGTTACGTTATGCCTGATATGAATACAAACATGAAAAGAATTCAAAAGATGCGATCGTTTGTTTATATAATATCAAAAATTACTTTTCTTTAAAGGAAAAAGCCGACATAGAGTGGAAATTTGCACGTAGTAAGCTATGGATGAGTTACTTCGAAGAAGGAGGAACGTGTCCACCGCCTTTTAATATCATTCCGACGCCTAAAAGCTTTTATTATCTATGTCGGTGGTTTTACCGAAAAATTTACGGCCAGCATTCGAGAGCAGCTAAAAAAGAGCATTTGAGAACAATTAGGGTAAGAAATATATATATATGTAATATATGTCCTCGAAATTAATGGCATTTCCGGTTGAGTTAAGACCTTGACTAAACGAACAGTCTTAACTAAACTGTGCATTTATTTTCCGCTCCAAATGTCAAAAGTTAAAATTCGAAATTGAATTTTTTTTTTTGTAGAAGAAAGCACGGCAAGCCACGGAACGCGACATTCGTTACCAGGTAAACAGTTTTAAAGAGCTCTGTTACGGTAAGTTGAATACGGGGATTTGTTTGGTGCAGGGAATCATGCGGAACCTTGTTCGGCGTTACGTGACGGTTGAACAGCGCAAGGCGGAGAATCAAGGAGTGACAGAAGATGACGTGAACGAAATCAAACAGGACATTTCGTCCTTCCGATACGAATTGATCGAAATTCTCAAGAACAGCGGAATGAACACGTCCATCGCGGCGGACCAACCTCAAGGTAGAGCCTCCTCATCAACGCCAGGCACGCACCGCTATCCACACGGTACACTAATTAACTACACCTGCTGTTTGTGCACTCATTTCACATACCTTTGTGGCTGTTATTTTTATTTTTAACCTTACTAATTAATCTTTAACTCTTTATCTCTCTTTTGGTTATCCCTTCATTCGCATGGTCAGCAAATTTTCATTGCTCATTGTTCGTTTAATTGGTGTTAAATGAAAACAAATTCCAGCATCGCTGCCATGACGTCAATACAATTTTTCAGTATCGAGTAAATATCAATTAATTTTGCTTATTTACATAATTGACGATGGTGGCCAAGCTTGGAAGTATGTTTAGTTTAATAGAGATATAAAAAGAGAATATAAAAAAAAATTGAGACGTTTTAGATACTCTTATTGTAGGTTCAGGTGGGAAAAAAGGACGACAAAAAGAGCGGCGATTGATGAAAGGGTTCAACATCGGGTTGGCCGAATGCCCATCTCAAGAGGGTAGCGAGGGCGGAAGACAGTCTCCCGTGGCCAAACTAGTACGTCTGACCCGTCTAGCAGGACTAAAACAAAGTTCGGGTAAAAAACGCTGGGGCACCGTGGTAGAAGCCGCACGCACTCTGCGCCATTCAATCGGGCGCACACGCAGCGAGGACTCATTCGGTAGCGGATCGAGCCTCGAGCAAATGAGCCCGCGCGCCAACTCTTCAGTGAGCGACTCCAACGTGAGCGTTCACAGCGAGGCTGGGGCCGAAATTGCGCATCATCAGCAGCAGCACAACTCCGCGGCGCCCACCAGCACCCGGCCTAGTTTGCGCAAGCAGAAGACGTGCGACAGTGAGCCACGACCCCGATCCATCGCATTCGGACGTTTGAGTGCTCTGTCACTCAGTAACGTCCGACTCAAAATGCCCAGCTTTGATGAAGGAAAAAGGGGACCCACGTTACGACGTCTGGGACAGCAATTCTCAATATCAGGATCTCTCAAATCAAAAGCCAAACGAACAACAAGCGCTCCCGCCGCCTCACCAACTGCATCAACCAAAACGGTAACGACAACGCCCTCGACTGCCTCAACTCTTCAGGTGTCTTCCAGGGCGTCGTCTGGTAAACACATGGAACCATCCCTAACTCCTATACCCAGTCAACATGGTTCTAGTACTCCAAGTCCATCGCATACACAATCGCCCTCACCGCCATCACCTAAACGTGTTAAAACGACTTCTTCGTGGACGCCAACAGGCACCGGTGTTGTTACGTCCAGTCCTCCGGCTACGGTCAGCAGTCCGGAGACGGTGGGATGTTTAACTCAGAGTTCGTCCAGGGATCCTCTTATGTCGAGTAGTAGTACGAGTGTTAGCAGCAAACCATCTAATGGATCGGCTGTTATCAATCGACTGCCAGGTGTGCAACCTATTGGCAAACATGTACCTGGAGGATGGCTCTAGCACGTGTTTTTCTTTTTTAGAAGTGAACAGGTGTTATCATGTGATTTTTTTTTTTATTTCCTCCCCATAAAAATTTACGTTATTTTTTTTTTAATTTTTGTAAATATTATTTAATAAATTCCTTCTGGATGTGATTTTTTTTTTAAATAATAAAAATGATGAACTTACCTAACCCGTCCATCGAAGGGACATTTTGCCGCGTCGACGGATGACCAAAATGTTATTGTCCAAATACAGGGTCAGATGCAGAACTGTTTTAAATAATATGAAAAACCCTGTTAATAATGAACTAGAAAACGCTGGGCTTCATTTAGTGAGCCTCATCTCTTTGCTTATGCAGCTATTTAACAAGGTCACTATATTTTAATCAAAACCGCTAAAATAAAAAATTAAATTTAACATTTTGGTGAATTTTGATGTATCGTACCTTGTTTATTTTACTTTGGTTTTCTCATTTTAATCCTTTGATCGCCCCGTTGCTCTTTTGCTCCAAAGAACATTTTTTTAAGCTTTTTATCGTTTCCTTGGGTTGATCATAAATCACCATATCATCATTCCTTTTTTTTATATAAAAAAGTAGCGATTTTCGCGGTTTACTCTACTTCAAAACTGAACAAGGAGAACATTGCGAATCGTTATCCATAGGTTGCGCCATTTTACTAGCGCAGCGCCATCAGTAAAAACGGCCAATTTAATAACTACAGAAGCCCCAAAACAGAAATGCATTGTGTAGTTACCCTAAATACAACGACAACACTCATTTCCCATACAATTTTGACACTGAGCGTTCTGTTTGCAATAAACTCCTTGTTCTTTTTTGACGTAATTTTGAAATACTCAAAAATAGACGATGTGTAGTTGTTATTAATAAAAAAGAAAAAAATTTGTTCTCTTTCTAAGAAACAAAAATGACTTTTGAGGGATGAGAAAGTTAAGTGACTCAGATTGAGTTTATTAGTTTTAACTAATTATTTATTTTATTATTGTTTTTTTTAAAAAATTGCATTATTAGATTATTATTTTATTATTCCCGTTCTTTAATATTATAGAAGATTTTAAAATACTTGAATTCCTTGTTGAAGTTTGTTGTTACTTACAGGAGACTTATTATGTACAGGTATTATAATTTATTATGAGAGTCTATAATGAGGGTAATGTAAAAAAAAATTGAGATGTGTTAAACCAAAGAGGATTTTCTTTTATATTTCAATTGTGCATGAGTTAATAAATAATTTTTTAAGATAATTCAAATTTTATTTCCGTTTTAAATAAAATAAACTATTCAAAACACTTTAAAATATTAAGCACTGATTTGATTTACAACGCTCGTTTGCGAGCCGTAAATAGAAAGTAAAGATTTATTTTTATTCTGATGTCGCGTATCAACCAAACGAAACGCTTCTAGGAATTCGTTAATATCAATGAACCCATCTTTATTTATATCAATTATGATGGCGATGTCTTTGATATGTTGTTCCGGAAGTGGATATCCCAAATGCTGAGAGAGAAGATCACAAGAATCTTGAAATTCTTCCAAGGAGATTGATCCTAGACATTAAAATTACAAATTTAGTCTTTTTTTATGAATAAATAAAATATAAAGACCTGAGTTATTCTTGTCTATCATCCGAAAAATCGTCTCTAAACTGCTTTTATGCCTGTACAAAGTTTCAACAACTCGTGGCGATTCCTTAAAATTTTTGGAAAAAAATTTTAATTATTATGAATTAATTAAAATTAAATTCTACTTCATCAGGTTCTAATGAGTTGAGACTGACGTCATCACACGTGGTCATGTAATGGACAAGTCCAGTGTCGCTATCAGTTTGTACAAGTCTGTTTCTGAGGATCCGCCAAGGGAGGTCTAACTCCAGTACAGATGCCATTACAATGCACCAGTCTCTTACTCGAATAAGACCTGGTTAGCATAAAATTCAGTTAGAACAGATAAAAAAAAAGTTTATCAAAGTGGGATTCTTGCCAGTATTTTCTGGGTCTCGCTTTTGAAATTCAGCAAAAAGAAGAGTCTTGGAAGCACTTACTTTGGATTTTAAATTAGCCATTGCGGACCGTTCCACTATCCCAACTCTGCAAATACAAAAAATAAAAAAAAATTAAACAAAAAAAATTTATTTACGCGTCGTTTTAATTTTTACTATGTATAGACAACCATAAGTCTATTTTCTAAGTTGTCATATTCTAAAGAAATTTGCTGTATTTTAAAATTTGTTAATGTGGTATTGACATGTTGCCCCCTATTGACTGAATTAAAGAGGGGAATGTGTGATAGCTTTATTATTTACGATGAAGATCTTTGGGTCTTTCGTCAACGTTTGCTCCTTCTTTTATTGACTATTTTAACTACAAAATATTTTTCACTTACCGTTGTTTTATAGTTAATTTTTTAATTCTTGGTGTCGTGTACTGCACAAAGTGAGGTGTCAATTCACGTCCAGAGAACTTAACATACGCTCCTCTATTGCTTCCAATATCATAGTAATCAGATGCTGAGAACACAGTAAGACACTAATAATAAAACCGAAATAAAAGCAAACGTCAGGAAGAAATAAAAGTCAATTAGATCGTAGAGAAACTTAACCGTATTGCTCTGAGAGAATTGGTAACCCTCAGCTTTACATTCGTGTGATCGGACTAGTAATTGGAGTTTATGTTTGTTCAGCACTCGACGGGTGACGTCCGGTCCAAAATAAACACCTCCTCCTCGAAACACATTAGGTTCGCAACCTTCTGGCCACATAGGGTCACTCCAAAGGATGTCTAGGACCTGAGATTGAAAATTTATTATTTTTTTTCGTTTTTTATATAGAAAAATATATTTCACCATTTTCCATTCTTCTGACTGATAATTTTGATCCAAGGCACCGTTGTCGATCCACAGTTCAGGGTTATTGGCGCTGAGAGGCGGTTTCAATAAACTGATATACTGCAAAATAAACGGCGTAAATATGGTTGTTAAACGGGAACGTTGAGTAAAGTGGGCAGTTGGAGTTTTATTTCATTTTTATACCTGGTGTCGATCGATTTTATTGAGTCGGTCCAAATCGGTCGTGTTAGATACTCCGCCATGAAGGACGAGGATTTTTTGATCTATGATTGTCGCTAAAGGCAACCAGCCATAAATGTCTTCTATTAACTGCATTAATGTTGAGGCATGCGTCTAAATGGGTGTAAGGAAATGACGAGATAATTTTCATGTGTTTTGCTTCGTTTGATTTATACCTACTTTATATTTGGTCATTATTTCTCTAGTGAACCCATACCTGAAATATTTGAACTAAGTAATAAAATAATATTTTTAAAAAAAATTAAGTTACCTAATATTCATCATCATATCTTCATGATTTCCTCTGTTTAAATAAACTTCTTGCGGATAAACAACAAAAGCTGCGATTAATAGGAAAAAAATCTCGACAGAATTTTTCCCTCTATCTACAAAATCTCCATTGAACACGTAGGGGTTTTCAGCACATGGAAGGCCATTCTATGATTAAAATGATAATTTAACTTGTCGCATAAAAATAAAATTCGATTCCTTTTGAAGCGTCATCTATGAATAAATTATGAAGCAACACGTTTCTAAAGGTTATAGTTGTCTCTTTTTTTTGTTATTTTTATTTGGCGGTGCTGGTTAAATATTTACCAATTGCTTCAAAGTACACGAATTATTATTTATTCATAGATATAGCTAAATGCAATATTTACTTTATGGAAGATAACGAGTAGATCGTCAAGTTTTCCATGCAGATCTCCAACGATGGTAATTTGGTGTGACAAGGAAGTTGATGCTTTGCTAATGTTGGGTTTAAATTTGAGCAATAGTCGCGCCTCGTGTAGAAGTTGCAATGCGTATTTAGCGTGCAGAATCTGCAAAAGAAGAGAAAAATAATGGAGTGTTATTGCGTCAGCAGAGTGCGTCAATTTTTCTGATGAATCAAGATTGTAAATACCAATTGGGAATTTATTTGCACGTTATCTCATATTTTATTAATAACCTTTTTCCTTCGAAAGGCTTCGATCATTGCTTCTAAGTCCTGTTGGCGTAGTGGGAAATTAAGATGTGGTCCCTTGTATGAATTCTCTATTTTAATGTGTAGTGGATTGGTTGCTTTTAGTAGTTCCAAGTCATTGGAAGCTGGAATATTTAAATGAAAAAGTGATTATTAAATTAAAATAAGTTTATAAAAAAAATTTATTACTAGTTTCTTGATTGGTGATTATAGATGAAAATTTAATAGCAGCGTCATTTAGTTGTTGTAGATGATTTATCATAAGTATAAAAAAATTGTATAACTAGAAATGTAAAGAAATATTTTTTAACCAGATTTTACACATTTCAAGTTCAATATTTTATATATGATTAATTCAATCAATGAAAGAATTTTTATAGCGTTTCTTTCCGGCTATTTCCAATGGTCAAAATGGTCAGAAAAAATTTAATTGATCGCTCTTTTTACTACTTCATTTTTTTTTTTTTTTTACTTTGCTTAACGATATAGAAAGTACAATCGATGGGAAAAGAACATCACGCTTTCATTTCACACAATTTTAAAAATTGTTTATTTATTATAAATTTTTTTTCCCCTAAGAAACTCATTTACCTTTAATTGATCTTGTTCCGCTGCGTATTCCAGCGACTGGAAAATGGTCCACGTACACCGTCGTCTAACTTCCATTCGTGCAAGATAACGGCGATACCATCTCTGTACTAGGATAACTGCCCTGAGAACTATTTTTAAAATTATTGAATTTACATTCAGGAAATGTTAAAATATTTTTGTACAAAAATGGGAAAATTTTTTCCATTTATTGACTTTAAAAAAATTGTGCAACGTCTGTTTGGTCTTGTCAATATTATCCCTAGGTTATGTTATTGAAGACTTTGATTATTCGATTGACTTTTGCATTCATGAAAATTAGGTCATTACTAATTTAATTAATTATCTTGATTTGCAATGAGAAAATTAATTATTTAATGAAGAGTGGGTTAAGAAATAGCGGATTTATAAGGATTAAGTTTGTTATTTCGTACAGAAAAAATCGATGATAATGAGGTATTGAAGGAAATAACTAAGACATTACGCGCAAGTGTTGTTATGTGTGTTGAACGAATCGAATAAAGAGGTGGCTATTTTAAAGGTAAATGTCAATGGGAATATTTTGAGCAAGAAAAAATAGATGAATTATTCAACCTACTTTTATTAAAGTTAACATAGCCACATTTTTTTAAAGTCAATAATTTTCTTATTATTTGGATTTTAGGTCAGGGTTTAGTTTATGTAATATAAATAAACCGCTTTTATCAAGTTAAAATTAGAAAGTAAACAAAAGTATTGCAGCAAAGCAATTTTTTTTAGGCGGCGCTTTTACGACTTAAATTTTTTTCTCAAAACAAAATCATTTGACAAAGTTTTTTTTTTTATTTAAAAAAAAAAAAAATTCTTACCTCTTTCAGATTTGCCCATTGATTCCCTCTTTTTCCGTTGACAAACGACGGATTTTTTAGACGAAGACGCTCCGTGACCCATTCTCCTACTTTACAATGCGAGGCAAACCAAAGACGCACACGCTTCACCAGTTACCATACCGACGACAGACTCCCCTAGACAGCCTTTTTTTTCGTTAGTTGAACAGATTGATGTCTTTAAGCTCCTATTGATTCTCTTCCCCTTCTTTTTATCTATTAGGTCACGTTAGTCAAATCGATCCACCGATAAATTGAAAACTCGTAGCCTCACATAATGAGTTGACTAATAAATTATCAGCTGCTAAAACTACCCAAAATAAAAAAAAAAAGTATATTAAAAAGAAATGAAAAGTAAACGTGTCAATTTTCTAATCAAAACCACTTGACGCTACTTAATGAAGTTTCTTACGATTATTGACACGTAGAAAAAAATATTAACTACGCGACAGAATTGCACGTTATGAAATTCTTTTTTTACGTGTAAATTAAATACTTACGCAAATCGTGAAAGAAAATAATAAAATTATTTAGTATTCTGTAAAGATTTGCACTTAATCTTGTTGACTATTGTTTTGGTTAATTTCAAGATTTAGATAAGAGTTTGATTTTTTTTAACGTACAAAGTACAAGTTTGAAAAATATGTTTCTGTCTTGTCATCAACGCAGAGGTGTGTAGAGGGAGTCAAGAGTGGCTTGTCCAATAACGATTCAAGGACGAGTTGATTTCATTTCAGGTGAACGGTGTTGATCATGTTGTTGTTGGTGTGCGTGATATATTTTTTGTACCAAGATATTAACTTATAACATCAGTTTTCATGTGCATGCTGCTTGTTGAATATTTATTTTGAATTTTTTACTACTTGCATTTTTAATCCCTAGATTTACTTGGTAGTAAGTAGAGTTGATTGGTATCGTAATTTCTAAATTTAAAATTTAAAATTTCTTAAATATAAAAAATTTTTTCTGATTGAACTGTTTTTTACTTGTTCCTTGAGTTGGTCTAAGTTGATAGTTGTTGTTATTTCTGTCCAGGAAGATTATTTCATGGTTATTTGGATCAAATTCTTTGAAATGTAAGTCCAAAGCGCATGCGTGTGAATTCATTTCGAGGATCAGAGAGCAGTTAAGAGGTATGTCACTTTCAATTTGTGGTTGGATGAAGTCAAAGTTGGATTGGCTGGTCGTGGAGTTACAAGAAATTTCGTGTAATTCGTTTTGATTCGATTCACTTATGATTTCGGCTGACCATGCAGAGAAGTCGACAATGGGCAGCTGCGAACAGGAGATTGCTTCGTATCTGGAAATTTAATTTTAACTTTTAATCCGCGGTTACAGAAATGACTGTGTTAATTAACGCTAACTTGGAGTCCGGTAATGTGAATGCATTGGGTTGTATAGTAATGATAGTACCATCGTTGTTGTCGCAGATAATTCGAGCCAAAGTTGTTTTCTTTAGCGCTAGGACTTGTGCTAAATAGAAAAAAGGTAGTAATGAGACGAAAAAATAGGTAACACAAGAAACTTGAAAAAAAAATCAAATTTTGAAGCACTATTTTACACAAGACTATTGCGCAAAGAAGTAGATAACTTCATTGTGTAAAATCTTATTGCATTGTTTAGCGTGTCTAAAAAACCTACAAAAAAACCAACGCTTTACAACTTTTCCTTACCATCTGTAAAAGAATTTGGCTGATCTACAACTTCCAAAAAAAATCGGTCACCTCTCCGTAAATTTGAAAACTGAAGACCTATTATGCACGCAAATGTGGGACCAACGAGTGCGTTTGGTAAATTGAATTCAGCAAGACCAGCTGCGAAAAGATCCACATCATCTACGTGACTAGATGATTTTTCATTCTACTTTTTTTTTTTTTGAAAGATATATGATAAGTATGATTATGTATCACCTGTACAACTTCTCAAAGGATCTCCAAATACGTGTTGGCATCGTGCCGTTCATATCATGAAAAGAGGTGAAAGGGTGGAGACTGCAAAAGGCTCTCCATTCGTTGTAAGAAGGGATGCCCCTTTCGCGTGCTCGCAAGATGCTGATGGCAGTTAAATCTAAACCTGTCATTTGTGGGGTGAATTTGAACATGTTGTCAGCCATGTCAGCTGTGAAGGCTTCGTCTGCTTCGTTCTGCTGTTGATGGAGAAGTCCTGTAAGGATGCTGTCAAAACCGGTTGTGTTTTGCAGAAGAAACGAGTTGAACATGACATCGTTGATAGGGATTTTATAGTGATTGGAGTTATTGCCTATCATAAGATTGTTCTGAAAAAATATGTATTACTTGTTGTTTGGGAGTTCAATTCAGTATGAAATAAAGTTAAATTCATCTTGCGCACACACATTTGCTGTTCCCTCACAGAGGGCAGCACCAGTACTGTTTCTACAACAGTAAACAACGTGAGCACAAGTACAAACTTAACTTATTAATGTCAATTTTAAAAATGAGTAACCTGAATTGTGGAATGTGCAAACCGAAATGCATTGGTTGTAAAAACACTAAATATTCCAGCATTAATGTTAAAATCATAATTGTGAACCAACCCTACATTCTTATCTAAAGACAAATTGAAATTTTCAATCATATCAGCGCCTAAAACAAAAGGCAAATATTCATTATAAGAAATAACTTGAAGCTCTGCAGCAACGATTCGCCTGTGAATGTGCAAACAAAATTTAATCAATAAATCATTTTCAAGTTCCAATTTTTATATTTAACCTTGACTCTTGATAAAGTGTTTCATCATTCCAATCAGGATTCAACTGTTGCAACAATCGTGCAATTCTGTTGTGCTCCCTCAAAAACAACGTGTGAATAGTCGTTAACGGGAGATTTTCGTTTGCACGTGAGTCTCCTGCTAAAAAGCACTTCCGGTTAATGCTTGGATTACATTGTAAACCCTGTGGCAGTAGAGATTTATTGCCTTCACGCAGTCGACCTTAAAATTCAAATGAGAAAAGTAGAAAATTATAAGTTTTAACAAATGCAGATAAAAAAATTCTCATATTCAACCATCCATAAATTCCCGGGTGAGTTTTGAATCGGTGTCGGACACTCCATAAATTTGACTCGCGTCCAAATAAGAAGAAAGTTTATTGGAATGTTCTCTCGCACCGATAGAACATGTTGGACAAGGCGCTGAGCGTACAAAATCGAGACACGTGATATTTCTTGAAGCGTAAAAATGGTCATTCGAAACGTCCAATGGCAAACACGCGTCATGCTGAATTTTGACGTCACAACATTTGATTTTCTGCAATTTGGACTTTGTTTCTGAAGAGAATTTTGTTTCGTAAAATAAAACGATTTATGTTTTCTCTCGAATTTTGTTTACGAATGAATTCAGTGGGCGCGGATGCTAAATCGTGGGCTACAAATTGACCAAATCCCATGAATAAGTGATTGATGGTGGGATCACTTGGAGGATCCTTGTTTCTAAGTGAAGTACTGACTAGGCGCGGATTAGGTAAAGATTTACCTTCTGCTGATAAGCGTGATGAATTAAACCCTAAGATAAATAATAACTTAATTAAATTATTGATTAGCAAATAATTTTTTTTTTTTTAAGTAATAGTGTTAATCTTTTGAAATTTGTCAACAGATGGTGTTATTGCATTGCTACATGATAAATTTTATTGATTTGTAGTTTGCATAAATACCATTTCCATAATTTGGAGGCAACAAACGTAATAAACATGAATTGGCACTTCCCCATGTTGGATGAATGAGATTATTGCAGGTTCCATCCAATGTGCGGTATTTGGATATTGGGCAATGGACATTAGAGAGTTTCTCACATTCCTTAAAAGAAATTGTTAAAACAGTTTAGCTGATGTAATCTAATGAATGCTGTTTTAAAGCAACAACAAGCTTCGATGTTGCAAAGGATGCAAGTGCGTCATAAGCTTGACGCCATTTTTTCTAACCTTTACTACCAAGGAGGGACAGTCTTGCTACATAAGTTCTTTTATGGATGAAGCATTTTCCCCAGAAAACTAAAGCAAAAATTGATGCAAATGTTTTCGGGCTAATTAAAAATTCGCTTATGCATCACGCATGTGAAGGGACTGGAAGCTCATCGCTTAATTGTCCCCACCTTACTTAATACAACATACATTCTCACTTTTTTTTTTTTTTTTCTAATTTTCTTAAAAGCACAAATGAATGAAAAGTGAGAATCTATAATCAAGTTGTATGAACAAAAACTTAAAGCAGAATATTTTTTCAAAATTGTTTTGGGTAGAATTATTTTGGTAGTTTGATTTATCAAATTAGTTGATCCCGTTTTTGGCCAATATCAATTAATTCAATTTAAGATTATAATAAGAAATTCCATTCGGTTAATTAGAGTAAAAACAGCGTCAAATATTTATCGGTCTTAACAGAGTAAGCTCCTGTGATTTAAAATGTTCCATTTTTGTTTAGAAAACATTTACGAAAAAAGCTTTCTACATTATAAGTTTAAGAGTTGCCTTAATTAAAAGTAATAAACAAATCTGAACAAATTAAAAAAAAAAATTACTTCATCAAATTGCTTCCAAGTGCTCGGAAAAAACGGCAACTCGACAATTGAATCCTCCTCCGTAGAACAGGAAGAAGAAGAAAACCCGCCAGAAATTCCATCAAGATAATACCCTTTTAGATGCACATCCTGATTCACTTCAATAAATTCCTTTAAAGTGATATTCGCCCTAAAGCACAAAATCCAGCATTTTATTTACACCAAAACATAAATTAAATTTTCCACCAAACTTGTCTGATAAGAGCGTTATAAAATCCTCGATAACTTTGGCTAATTCACTTCTGCGCATCGATTCGACGAAAGGAATCGTCGCCTGTTGATGAAATGAACTGGAAGACATTGGATTTAAGGGTGCTTCTAAAAAAAATAAAACCAAAATGTAATAATAATGAGTTGCTAGTAAATAATAAAGTGAAAACTTTACCTGTCTCTATGATGGATGTGTATAATTTATGCCTGTCACACGCCATGCGGTTTATTTCCGGGAGAAGTTGATCTAAAACCTGTGCCGACACATTATCACCTTTGATAGATGCACTTAGTAATATCAGCTGAATCAATTGCCACGTGCATGTTGTCGCCATTAGGAGTGAATAATCAGGAAGAAAACATGAACTTTTATATTATGATGTCGAGTTATTGAATTACAGTCTTTCCTCGAAATGGTAATAAATAAGATTAGAAATTTATCAATTTTTAATGAAAGGCGAAACTTTTTTTTGAAACTTTATGTAACGACTTAAAATGTACATTTTCTCATTGTAATTTGAGATTGTACTTTAATTTTTGACTTGAATGCCTTTGAAAATATCTTATTAAAACTTATTTGCTTTATTGAATTTCTGTTAGCACAGAAACATCAGTGGATCTTATAGGAATAAAATTGTCTGAGTTTAGTTCTTTATATTTTTTAAAAGAGATTTGTGTATTTTTTCTTTAAATAAAATAAAATACAAGAAATAAAACTTTAAATAGTTTTGGTGACTTAAAAAAATAATAAATCTGTGATATAATCACGCTTTCATGTAAATAATAACTCAACAGCAGTTTAGAGAGATCCAGTGGGAAATTCATCAAAATGAAAAGTTGATGAATTTATAAATAATTTCTTGATTTTATATATGGGTTGCACTAACAATATTATCAATTAGAAATCTGGAAAAGCTGAATTGATTCCTAGAGTATACCTTTGCATTTATCGTAAATAACTTCTAAATCTGTGAAACTAATTTTTTTTTTTAAATTCTCAGTTGGATTGATTAGCAAATTTAACTTTTGGTCATGAGAGGCGCATCCCGTTTATGTCATTGAACAATTATAGATTTCTTTCCAGAACTTTAGTTATTTAAAAAAATACCTACGTAAAATTCCTGAAATTTTGGTATTTCTCTAAGGTTTACTTTTAAAAAATTCCTTTTTGTTAATGCAACCCAATCGAAAGCCTTTCTTTCTATCAAGTGTCACTCTCCAAAAAAGTCACTTTCCTGGGATGCTTTGGCGTACTCGTAGCTTGCAACTTAACTCCATCCAAAGGAGAATTCAAATCCTCCCATTCACCAATAATAAACCTCTGACTGAGATCTCCATTAGTCATCGGAAGCGACGACCCACGATGCCTTCCATTAGGCACTGCAGGCGGAGGCTCTTTGGGCCTCCTTTTGAGACTACTCGGAGCAGCAATTCGAGGTGGCAACGAAGTCGAAGGCCGTAACGAATGCAGCCCATTAACATTAATTCCATGAAGATTATGCCCAAAGATACCCTTTCTGGGCATCCACACATCTTCATAACCAACAACACTGCCGTTTTGTTGCCAATTGACCCTCTTAGTTGAAGGTGTTGAAATATCCATCTCAACTGGATCATATAAATAAATCCGTTTATGACTAGGACTACCCAACGGACTATAACTTCGACTAATAGTCGAAACGGTAACTGTCTTTTCTGGTCTCCGCGATGGTCGCGGCAATTTCGAGTTCTCTATTAAATTAAAAGCGTCTCTCTGTCTTGGCGGACGAATTGGAATTTTATTAGAAGAACCGGACGTCGACGCCATTTTCGATGTGTGAATTTCGGCATATACGACGCTCCCATTCTGGGGTTTCATGCCATTTTGATGATTCGTCTCAATGACGGAAGAGGGCGTTGACGGCTGGGAATTTGTATCATCACTTGAAGGTCCAATAAATTTATGGTGGTGATCACCGGCGATGTAATGGCCAGGATGGATGCTGCCGATAGATGACGTTGATGAAGCGGCAGTGACCTTTTCGAGATGTTCTATTCCAGGCCAACGACTTAAATTAGTACTTTTGGGAGGTCGTGAACTGCACCACATTTCTCCATCTCCTATAAACCCGTAGTTGTCAGAGGAATCTTTTTCTTTTCTAGATGATTTTTTACGAAAATTTGGTATCTTTAAAAAATAAAAAGTTTATTATTTTTTAAAAATACTTAATATGTTTTTTTAATACCACAACTTTGGTGTTACAGATGAGTAAAAGAATAGGCGCAATCACTTGTGCTGCCATCTGGATGGTGGAGGAGGCGAGGAAAAAGATGAAAATCTCCCGGCGGCTGCCATCTGGAGGTCGAAAAAGCAATTTGTAATTAATTAAATTCTTGTACATTTTTTTCAGTGTTTGTGTGTAAAAAAAAAAATTTCTGGACAAATTTTTAAAACCTTATTTCTGTAATTTTAGAAAGAATAAATAAAAAAAGACGTTCATTTATCCGTGACGGCTAAACAATTTCTGAATCATCCCACGGAAACGGAGTCACACCAAAAAGTTTTCCCTTTTATACCTTGACCGAATGAAAAATGATGGGAACAAAATATTCACTTTTCAAACAAAAATAAACAAAAGAATAAAAATAACTCCCAACATTAGGTAAAATTCCACTTGAAGTTAATAATAAATATAAAAATATATTTTATATAAATATAAACATTGACAAATGACACAGGATGCTATTTCGCCACACCAAAGAATGTTAGCCTATTTCCATTTCATTTATATTTTTCTTCCCTATCAAAACACTACAATAGCATCTATTAACCCCTTTTTCACTATCAAAAATAGAAATCAGGTTTCCAATTTAAAATAACAAACCTGCAATGACTCATTAAACCAAGACAATTAAAAAACAGAAAAAAAATTAATATTTCCACTTTCCTACCTTTCCTCACATGAAACGCCGACAACACCATCAAAGCCACTTGAAGTCCGACCCCCACGACCGTTGACACAGTGTAGATAATCAAACACGCCAAACTGACCGGTCGCGAACTTCGCCCGTTGCATGTCAACGAGGAAAGTTGAGCTCCTACTAAAATCGCTGCTAATCCGCTGCCAACAGCTACTCCCCATATCCATAACACTTGATGGTTATCAATATCAACTATAAGAAAAGCGATTCCCAAGGCCAACGTAACAAGTCCGACGGTCAAGCAGGTGACGCTTGCCACGAGTAGAGCACGTGCCACTGGCTCCTCGTCCATCCACTCGCCGCCTCCGCTTCATGGGGACTGCGTTTACCTGCTGATGTTGCACACTTCCGTTACGTCATCGCCCTATAAACAAGAATATTTATCAATCAATTGATCTAATCGATCAACACGAAAAAAATTATTATTCAACTGACTTAAATAAAAAATAAATTTCTTACTTTTAAAAATGAAAGTGAAGTTTCCTGAGCGAATTCAGGTAAGAATATAGGTAAGAGGAAGCTGAAACAAAAGACAAATTTCTTTTTTTTTTATAAGGTTGTCCTTGATTTCAAGTGCAAAGACTTTGGTTATTGACAGACGAGGGTGGGATGAGTGCATCGAATTCCCTATGTGAACCGGGTCAAGGTTTGTGACATCTTTTTAAGGAGTTAGTTTAGGAGGAATTTGGGCTTTTTATAAATTTTTATTAGTTTTGATACCTGATAAGTCGGCTTCTCTGTAGCTATGGCGGAAGTAATGTGTATAGTCATAGTTATCTGCAGGTAGCAGGAAGAGGTTTGCCAGTGAAGCGTGTTTTTTTGTTTTGCTTATTTTTTTTCCTGTTGTGGTTGCAGGTGTTTCGCCAGACAGGTGAAGTGCATTCCATAATGGGTGGGGAAATTGAGAATAGTATTTTGCTGTGAAATTAGTTTGCCTCTTCACTTCCCACGACTAGACCTACATCCCAAGATTTTTTTTTTTTTAAATTTGCATCGTGCTTCGTGTTTTGTTTGAAGTTCTAGCGAGTGATACGGAATTTATATAAATTTATATAACATTTTGGGTCGAAACTTGTTATTATTTATGTGATGTTTATTGAGGAAATGTTAGTTATGTAATTTTAAGCTTTCTTACGTGTTTCTCGTTTCTTTGATGTTGTTACGTGAAAGTACTTTCATCCTGGACAGCGCCATTTGGTTTGTGCTGTCGTCTGGTGGTGAATGTTAAAACTTTTTAATTTTTTTTTTCCATTTTATGTAAATTCCGTGTAAAATATCGAAGTAAAACTAATTAATTTTTAATTATTTTGTTTCTATATTTTGTTCAAAGTTTTTTCCGTTTACCTAAATATTTAACCAAAAAGTAGATTGAATAAAATTACAACTGAATCTTAAGCTAATGAAACAATACAACAATATAAATTAAGTTTATTATAAACAAAAACAAAAACAATATAAAAGCAAAATAACGCCAATCGTATATCAACACAAACAGCATCTTAGTCTTCAATATTTATTATCACTTAGAGAGAACAGTGACGCCAAAAACCAATTAGCAAAATTAATAAATTTTTAAAAATATACCCATTATACATAAACCTAATTTTACCAACAAGAATTTTCCGTTGAAAAGTTAAATCGAGGACTATTTTCACTATAGAATTGTGAATACCATCTACGATGTTGAGGAATTAAACGTTCTTCTTTCATTAACATCGGTTTTACTCTATATCGTTTACTATTAAAAATTTGCACATCTCTTTCGAACTTAAAATAAAAATCAACTATTAACGACCACTTTTATTATTTTATTAACAATGTAAAAACTAACCTGTTTTATTTCACCAAGCATAAAAAACTTAGCAATCGGAGCAGGAAAAAATGGTGACGCATAAAAATGATGTAACACACGCATTTCTAATGGCCCCAAAGGAGTTGCCGTCATTGTAATACAGGCAGAACCAAAAGCTGTATTGAACTTGAAATATACTAGTGACGGCCCAACCTGTCAATGTTTTTAGTAATATTAATTTATATTAGGATAATGTAAATTTAAAAGCACAACCTGATCAATATCAAAACTAGCCTTCAACATTCTTAACCCTAATAATCTTAAAGTATGAGTCAACTTAATAGTTGACATATGAGTATTGGGAGCTTCACAAGGACTCCATGTTGCTGTATATTCGTGAAGTGCAAATTGCCAATATTTTTTGTGGATAGAATGTAAATTAGCTCCTGCCATTACATTTTTCGTGTGGATATGTTCAAAATGTGCCATATCAACACCGTTTTCAGCTATGTCCTACATAAAAATTTAATAATTAAAAAATAATAAGCGAAACTCAATTTAATTAGACCTGAACGTGGTTGTTTATAATATTTTCCGTTCTTGCTCTAAGTGCAAATTTTCCTTGATTGATTTCTTCCATTTCATAAGGATACCAGGTAGGTGATTCTTTCTCTGCATGGTACCATACGTGGACGTATCCGTTTATCTCTAATGTATCCCACCTTTTCATGCGTGCAAGTTGTGTAGGTACTAAAATTATTATTCAAAATATTTTTTTTGTTTAGTATTCACTTTTTTGCAAAATGCCCAAAGTTTACTTTCTTTAGAATACGGAATTTTGGTGCATTGTCCATCCTCTGCGTTGAATTGCCATTTATGGAAGGGGCATTGAATGCAATTTCCAACTACTTTTCCACCTATACCAACATTAGCTCCCATGTGCGGGCAATAGGCATCAAATACGTGAGCTTTGCCGTCCATTGTACGAAATACAGCAAATGATTGACCTGAAATTTTACAAATTTAATAACATCAAACTTTTGTTATTTTTTTTTAAATTATACCTAATGCACTGACAGATTTTACTTCTCCTCGCTTTAAATACATGGACTCGTACACAACAAACCATCCGTTTGGGTAAATTGGTGGCACTTCACCTCTTTTTTGAAGGAATCTCATGTCATTGACCATGTCAACCAAATTTCTTTTCCTTTTTTTTGATTCGTCCTCCAAATGTTCGTATCCAAATTGGGTCAATCCCTACAATGTAAAATGACTTAGTTTTACAAATTTCAAATTTTTGTCATTAGAACTTTACATGTTAATTAAAATAAATTTTCGAGGAAAAATTTGATATTACAAATAAACATTTGAAATAAATAATTTCTGAAACTTACTCTTATGTGATCCAGAGGAACAAAAAAGAGCCAATATAATCCATAAATTGACGCAAGACTTATAACAGCATAAGTCAAAGTTGTCACATCTAATAGTCCAATTATTGTTGTCCAATTGACAGCTTGAAACACTAGATTACTTGAATTATTCTTAGCTGATGTAAAATTACAACTTAACACCAAGTTTGAAATATTCTGTTTATCCGTTAAACATAATTGTGATGTGGCCTCCATTTTCTGAAAAAATAAATTTAAAAAATCTCAAAAGTTGGCACAAACGAGCATCTTTCGGCAAACTTATTCACAAAAAGAACGTAACAGTGGAACAAGTGTTAGCAATACACTTACCACAAAAGATTGCTACAATATGATTGCTACAATACAATTGTTTCTGATTTTTTTTGCGTGGAAAGATTCACTTTAAGCACCACCTGGCAAATACTTGTGCACTAATGATATACTTAGTTGCACAACCGAGAAACAATGCACTAAACATTTTGTAAGAATGCTACACTTGTAATTACTTATAAAATTGTCTAAATGTGATGACTAATTTTTAATTTCGGGTTTAGAAATTTAAAATTTTTGCTTTGACGTACTTTTTGCGTTGTGCGGTTTGTGTTATGTTCTTTCTATTATAAAATTTGAATAGGTTTGAATGTTCAACACATTTGTATGTTTGTGCGTCCGTTTATTGTTTTAAAAAATCCTTTATTTACCTCATGAATGAAAGGGTTCGTTATCGTACCATCAAATTCGGCATGAGGTATGAGTTTGAGTGTACTGAAGTAATTTATAATTTTTGCGTTGTTGAGTGAGTTCTGATTTATGTTTTTGTGAAAACAACCACTAAAAATTTTTTGGTTCTATATACTAGCTTTTAGCATGTCGCTTTGCTGACGGAATTAAACGCTAACGATTGTTTGGTTTTAAATTTTTAAACATATGTAGGTGTTATAATACGTTCAGATTAAGATACTTTAAGTATAGTTGGCCTTGTTGATAGTTACAAGTTCTATTTTTAGAATATGTTTTAGGAATGGAAAAATTCATTGAAAACGAATAATATTGAAATCAGACGTAAATAAAGGAGATGTAATTAGCCCCAAATGGGTACCCTGAATTGGGTAGCCCATACACATGAAATGCTTACCCAATTTAACCATAGAATAATAATTTTTATATGGTTTTAATCAAATAAGGCCTAACCTTACTTAAATTAAATCACTTAAAAATTATTACAACTATAAAATTAAGGGGCACATTCCCCCATCGAAAAAAACTAAACTATAAATGTTTAGTTTTTTGTGTTAGTAATCACTTAATCATATCTGTTTTCACACACACACTTTGTTTTATTATTATAGATCAGCAATAAAATCACATCCAAGTGTAATATACATTTCAAACACAACACGTTTCGAAATTGAGGTGTTAAAATAGACAATTAGGCTTTTATAATCCATCTTTATTGTGATGCTTCAAAGCATTACGATATGCATATAAGTCAAGAAGTGAAATTATTGGCCCTCTAGGTAATTTACATTTCAGCAATTTCAAGTTTTAACAAAAGAAATTCATGAAACCCTTTATTCACGTCTTTCTATACAGTCTTACTAAAGAATCCAGAATTTTACCAAAGAGAGTTTTCTTTGGTGTAGGAAAATCGAGGACTATTTTCAGAGTAAAATTGGGAGTACCATCTACGATGTCGAAGAATTGAGCTTTCTTCTTTCACCAATATCGGTTTCAGCGCGTACTTTTTGCTGTTAAAGACAGCGATATCACGTTCAAACTAATTTTTAAAAAAAAATACGATATAATAAAAATTTTTTACAAGAATTGACAAGAAACTTACTTGTATACTATCAAACAGCAATAACATTTTAGCAAATGGAGCTGGCATAAATGAACTGGAATAAACTTTGTGAATAATTCTTAGTTCCAGTGGACCAATTGGTGTATAAGACATTGTAAACCAAGCCGTTCCAAACAATGTTTTCAAGTTAAAGTAAACAATAGCTGGGCCAACCTGTGTACAACATGTATAACTTAGACTAGGCTAAAGAAAAGTTATAGTACGAGGTCTGTAATACCTGAGTTATCCTTAAGTCAACATCGACAACCGGTATACCTAAAATTTTGTAAATTTGGCCAATTTCTAACAGAGATGTATGAGAATTAGGTGGATCATTTGGATTCCATTTTGTGGTGTATTCATGAGTTGCAAATTTCCACATGGGTTTGTGAATATCATTTAAATCTACTCCAGCCATTACATTACAAGCGTGGATTTGGTAGAGATGGCCAACGTCGACTGCATTTTCAGATATGTCCTAGTTCAAAAAAAAGTATTAAAACAAATTGGTGTTTAAATTTAGCTCAATTTACTTGAACGTGAGTATTGACTATATTTTCAGTTCGTCCTCGGAATGTGCATGATTTAAGCTCTTCCAATACGTAAGGCTCCCAAGATGGGGGTTCATTTTCAGCGTGAAACCAAACATGAACATTGTCATTTCTTTCTAATGTGTGCCATCTTTTAATGTTAGCTGATTGGTCAGGAACTTTATTAGAAAATAGTAAAACTTTAATTTAAAACAGTTCACTTATTTGGCTTAATCAGTTTACTTTCTTTAGAGTAAGGCACTTTGACGCATTTTCCGTCACTTCCGTTAAATTGCCAACCATGAAAGGGACATTGAATACAGTTGCCAATAACTTTACCACCAATCGCTATGTTAGCACCCATATGAGGGCAATAGGCGTCCATTACATGCGCTGTGCCATCCATGGCGCGGAATACGGCAAACATTTGACCTAAAAAAAATTGATAGTAACATGTAAAAAATTTAAATATATAAAAATATTACCTAAGGCGTCAATATTTTTCACTTCTCCTTTCTTCAATTCATTAGATGCGCATAACACAAACCACCCATTCGGATAAATTGGTGGCATTTCACCTCGACTTTGCAAATATCTGGCGTTATTAACCAAGTCAACAAGTTTTTTTCCTCTTTTTTTAGCCTCATTTTCCAGATGTCCGTAGCCAAGTTGAGTTAAATCCTTAAAAAAAAAATAAATTATGTTACTTAAATAAAGCAGAAATATAATATGTAACTTATAATTGTTCACTTCACAATATATTGCTTTGATTTCAACAGGTGTTTTTTTTATTAACGGTTTTATATAAAACAAACAGAACCCTTTATGGCAAATCGATCACGTAACTTCTGATACCTATCACATTTCAGTGAATTTATTACATACATTTCCTAATTCTTAGTTTACTTTGAATAAAATTTTAAAAGGCGAATTGGAATTGCTAGTTCAATTATTAACATTCCTTAATTTTTATTACACGGAATTAGAAATATACTTAAAAATTTACCAAACTGATATTTTTCATATTGTTTTACCTTCACATGCTCCATTGGAACGAAAAAAAGCCAATATAACAGATAAGTGCCCATCAATATCAACGCTGTGTATAATGTTGTAGTTATATCCGGTAGCCAGAATGCCATGTAGCTCAACGTCTCTGCCATATTAAAGAACATGTTTTGTAACAGATTTTTTTCCTCCATTTTCTGAAAAATTAAGACGCGATTATCAATAAATTAACAATTTTATATAAATTAAATCTATCGAGGTAAAATCTGATACTTACTCATATATTTCAAGAGACAGCACTCTTTTGCTAGCCGAATCTTAATGAGATGCACACTCAGGACGCCGTCAAAAACGTTTGGCGTGCAAATGATGTGTTATTCTTTATTCAAAGGTAAATCCTTTCATCTATCTATTGTTTGTTTGCGCGGCAGATGCTCGGTATTTTCGCACTGATTATCGCTTAAAGGAGCGCACCAAGAAGGAAATAGATTCATATTTTAATAACGGAACCCAAAGCCGCCCACATTATTTATTCCCAATGAGAGTCAACTGTTTGTACTGTAATACAAGAAATTATGCGAATTTAACTTAAAGTACTAAGTAGTTTAATAATATTAGTATTAGAAATGAAATAAATAAAGAAAGAAAGAGTGAGGATTAATTAACCTTATTAAAAAAGTGTTGTAGTTGGAATCATGGCCGAGCGCAATTGGTACAGCTGACCTTTGGGAAAAAGTTAATTTAAAAATGGCGCTTCGCAATCAACCAAACACAAGCAACATGTACATAACGTCATCTATCCTTCAACGGAAATAGAATAACTGAGAAATCAGTACGCAACAAACTGCATTTAAGTCACGCGCAATCTCGAGATAAGTTTCGTTTACGTATCCTATCCTTATTAAAGATCAGGATAAGCAAACATGGGAGAAGATAGAGATGGTTAGTTCAAGACGATTACAACTTCAAAAAAATTCAAATTTACTTTTAGGTTATGGCAAAGAGAGAGAACGTAAACGAGACCGCGATCGCCATCGTTCTCGTAGCAGAAGCCGAAGCAGGGACCGTGATCGCAGACGCCGAAAATCTCGTTCTAGATCTAGAGACAGAGATAGAAAAGCAAGAATGTAGTTCTGAATTCTTGTCTGTTTACTGGGCACATATAATTAAACACTAAATACATTTACAGCCGCAGAAGTCTATCGAAAGAAAAGGAAAAGAAAAATGCATCCCGACGACGAAAACCATCCATCTACTGGGATTTACCACCAGCTGGATTCGAACATATCACCCCGATTCAATACAAAGCCATGCAATGTATTTTTAACCAATAACCCCCAATTTAATTGGACGGCAATTTAAATTTTATTTCATAATTTACAGCTGCTGGTCAAATCCCTGCACCTCTGATCGACCCGAATCCCCAAGCAGCTGTGCCAGTTGTAGGAAGCACTATCACTAGACAAGCAAGACGCTTATACGTTGGTAACATTCCTTTTGGAGTCACGGAAGAAGAGATGATGGATTTTTTCAATCAACAAATGCACGTGGCGGGATTAGCTCAAGCATTAGGAAATCCCATTTTGGCCTGTCAAATTAATTTGGATAAAAATTTCGCTTTTTTAGAGGTTTGAAATAGCGATTTAAAGCTTTTATGTGTCTAAGTTTAAATTTAAATTTTACTTACTTGTTAGTTTCGATCAATTGATGAGACGTCACAAGCGATGGCGTTTGATGGAATTAATTTTAAAGGACAATCACTTAAAATTCGAAGACCGCACGATTATCAACCAATGCCTGGAATGACTGATTCATTTTCAGTTAGCCTTTCTGGGTTGCCAGGTTGCAGTAATTTAAATTTACTATCGAAAAATTAAACAAGTTATTAATTTAAAAAAAATTTTTAGGTGTTATATCTACAATGGTTCAAGATTCGCCGCATAAGATTTTCATAGGTGGTCTCCCCAATTGTTTGAACGAAGATCAGGTAATGGGGGCATAAATGGAGTCTCGTAGTAGAGCTAAGAACAAAAAATCTGATAACATAAAATAATGAAAACGTTGGTTTTCTTCAATTTCACAACTTTTCACACAAGACATGATTACAATTGTTGGTCAGGCTAGAAATGACTCCTCAAGTGGCTGCAATAATTTTTTCCAGGTATTTCTTTCAGGTTTTTTTTTCGTAGGTTATTTCTTTTGAGTTTCTCCTCAAATCGCGAAAATCACGCGTCGATTTCTTTTTTAATTTAATTTCAGGGGCAGAATTTGTCATTCTTTTACAGACTATTTTAGGTCTCTTTTACAGACTATTTTAGGTCCCTTTTACCCCTTTTTTTGTTTTTTTCTCCCTCTTCAAAATTGGCAGAATTGTATTTCTTGCAGCTTTTTGTAGGTTTCGAGGCATCTTTTTTTGTTTACAGGGCAACATTTCTTTAATATTTCTTCCAGGTTGCTTTTTTAAATCTAAAAAATATAGAAAATTGGTTTGAAAAATTTTCAATTCGGAAAAGAAAATTTGAATATTATTGAAAAGATTTGTTACTCATCTTTGTTTTACTTCTCCCCCGTTTTAATTCGTAGCGAAGGTTTCACGGGTGCTAATCCCCAACCTACTCGCTTTTCCACCCTGACAAAATTGCGCAACATGTGTGCATGGACATAAAAGGCAAGTTACATGGGTTTTGTTATTGTGACCAGTGTGGGAAAGATTTTCTATTTAGATTTTTAAAAATGTACAATTATTTGTAATCCAAAAAAAAAAATTTAACTTAAGAAAACAAAATTTAAAAAAAAATACATAATTAACGAAAGTAAGTACTCGCACTCTGGATATTTATAAATTTGTAGGTAGGTGAAAGGTTTTTATTTATTTATTTGGACGGTTTCCTTCGTTTCTCGATTAAAACATTTTTTGCGGCAATAGTTGAGTTTCTTTTTAAAATTATGTTTCGGGAATTGTGGGAGCAAATTAAGAATTAAACTTTTATTTATCAAGAGTTGTATTTTTTATTATGAATTTTTATTTAAGCTTCTATTTTATTTTCTAACGAAAATGTAGGTCAAAGAATTACTTTCGTCTTTTGGTCAACTCAGAGCGTTCAATTTAGTCAAGGATAGTGCAACTGGATTATCTAAAGGATATGCTTTCTGTGAATATCAAGATATAATGTTAACGGACCAAGTAAGGAGTTATTTTTTTCCATGTTTTATCAGTGACTAATTTCTATTTATTAAGGCAATCGCTGGTCTCAATGGAATGCAACTGGGTGATAAAAAATTGATAGTGCAAAGGGCGAGTGTTGGCGCTAAAAATCATCAAGTGAATGTAAATATTTAAAAATAATATAGAAATCTTACCGTAAATCTTACCGTACTTTGCTTAGACGCAGCTGCCTGTTCAAATCCAAGTTCCTGGGTTGAATTTATTCACGGGAGCAGGACCGGCAACCGAAGTTTTATGCTTAATGAACATGGTGACTCCCGAAGAGCTGCAAGAGGATGAAGAATATGAAGGTATTTAATTTAAAAATAAAACGTAATATTTTTGCTGTCAACATACCCCTAATTTTCAGATATTCTTGAAGACATCCGTGAAGAATGTAGTAAATATGGAGTTGTACAAAGTTTGGAGATTCCACGCCCGATCGAAGGAATCGATGTGCCTGGTTTAGGAAAAGTTTTTGTTGAATTTAATTCGATAATCGACTGTCAGAAAGCGCAACAGAATCTTACCGGTCGTAAATTCGCCAATCGGATGGTCGTCACTTCTTATTTTGAGCCTGATAAATACCACAGGCGTTTGTTTTGAACACAAAGAAGTTCAATAAACAATATTTACATATATTTTTTATTTCTCACAACCATTATGCTGTGTTGGTTTGGAAATTCATTATAAAGAATATCTAAAATTAGTTGAAATCTATTTTTTTTTATGGTTCTGTAACGTGCACAAATCGAAATTTGTTTACAACTGTTACTGACAACATTTCATTTTTTTTGTTTTTTATGGAATCATAACTGGCAAATTGAATGACAATACCATGATGATACTTATTTAGTAATAAAATAACTTTAGCTTGAATGTTTACTAGAAAATAATTTACGATTTTAAACAATTAAGTGATTTAACAATACCTTCCTTTTGCCTCTCACACTCTTAATAATACACTTATTTGGAACCCACGATTATTGGATTCCGTGGGTTTAATACTCTTAATACAAACCAATCTTGATATATTTCATTAACAAAAGTTAAGTTTTTAATTTCCTATGCAGAGTTTCCTTCATTCAAATGTATCAAATCAAGGATTTGGCCCACAAAACCTGCAACATCAGTGTTTTTTTCACTGTGTTTGACTATAAATGGGTGATCCAAAAGTTGAATGTAATCAGGCCTTTTTTGGTAGTCTTTTTCCAAACTGAAATAGTAAAAATATTTTATTTGCATTTGAATAGCAATTTTCACATCTTAAAAAGCGACCCGAAATGTAGCATAGCCCATCAATCTAAGACCAATGAAAAGCCCGAACAGGTTCAGTACTTACTCCCAAGGAGTACTTACCATCTAACAATAAAGTCATCAAATTCGGTGGAAAACTGAGTAGGCGGAAGTCGTGGTGGATCATCTTTTACCACTTGTTTTAATCGGTCGAACGCCGTGCCCGAATTTGAATAGGGAAATGAACCGGTTGCCAATTCTATCTGAAAATTTAAATTTAAACTTAAAAAAATTGGTTCAAAATTTAGTAAGAAAATAAATTAAAATTATTTGCCATTGTTATTCCTAGACTCCAAACATCCGAACGTATATCGTACCCAGATTGATTCTTTTCTGGATCGATTCTTTCAGGCTAATGAAGAGAACAAAAAATTGTTAACTTCCGTAATAATTACTGCAGTTCCGAAAGTAGATTTACCGCCATGTAAGGTCTGCATCCCGCTTCGATGGTCTTAGCCACTGAATCTACTAAACATCCACTTATCCCAAAATCGCACATTTTAACTTGACCCTGTCTATTGATGAGAATGTTTGAAGGCTTCACGTCACGATGAATTATTTTCAATTTTTGCAAATAATACAAAGCATTTACTACCTGTATAAAACAACATAATAAAGTTAAAATCTGAGATAGGATTCTACACCAAAAAGAAATTACAGCATTTGCAATTTTCCCTAAAATATCTTCAGGTATTTTAAACCCATTTCGAAAGGCAGCGACGTAAAATTCGTCAAGAGAGCAATCCATTACCTCCATGCAAATCCACACATCTCCCTCACGAAAAAGCGCACCGTAAAATTGTACCGTATACGGGCAATCATTTGTTCTCATGTTAACATCTAAATCCATGAAAACCTGTTTTTGTTCTTGTGTCGTCATTGTGATTCGCTAAAATTAATAAAAATAAAATAAACAGAATAATAACGATTCAAATAAAAATTCCTCACCTTTACTGCCATGTCAGTGTTTGAAGGAGGATGTCGCATCTTCTCGACAACTCCGTAACTACCACTTCCAAGGACGCATATAGTTTCCAGGTCGTCCGCCTCAATCTCTATCTCTGTTTTATCACCTAAAGTTATAGTTGTGTGTTTGTCCAAATTCCAGGGTGGCGTGCTAAGTTAAAGTAATTAATAAATTTTATAAGAATTTGAAAAATGAAAACCCGATTAATCGTAATTATTTTTAACTAAAATCAACATAAACTCGATAATCTAATACGTAAATTATCTTACACTGCCGTTGATTCCGGATTATCAGGCATAACTATTTTTCCTGGCCTATTACGTCTTCCTGAAATAAAAACTTTTGTAAGACTCTTACTAAATTCGTCATTTTTATTTGACACTACACTTCTTCATACGATAAGAGTTTGTTCAAATTTTCATATACTTTTTACATTTTAGCAAGGAAAACTAGTGAATAGTCTCAACGTAAACACCAAATTTCAAATTTGACAACTTCGGGGTTTTCCCACTAACGCCTCATCTTACAACTTGAATGCAGACACAAAATATTTCAGTCGTTAAGTGTTTTAAAATTTTACCTGCCATATCGCTAAATTGGTCAGTCACATGGGGTTTTCCGGTTCTGTGAGAAAAATAAAAAAATAAAAATAGGTTTACGACGTTTCTTCTTAAGTGACTTATTTCTCTGCGCAAAAATATTACCAGTAGTATCAGCTTATAATTTAAAACTCAAGTTTGCAAACTTTGGTGGTTGACCTGTTATTTTAGCAGAGTTTCCAATTTCTGTCGCTACTACGAATCGTGGTTATGACTCAGATTAAGATGCTTCTTCCCCACGGCTGCTCCGGCCGGAAAATCATTTGGCATATTTGCCTCTCCCATGCCTGGACAGCAGCTCACGTAACGTCACGTAAATGAGTCATCAATGATTCATTGATTGATGTTTCGAAAAATTTTATTTTTGATTTAAAAATGTGCGACGACATATTTGTATTTTCTAAATGAGTTTAATTCATGCACAAATTTTCATTTTTCTAGTTTTCATTCAGGTCTATTAAAGATGGCTGCGCCCAGGTTGGAAAACACTTTTGATGAATATTATAAAATTGTTGCTGATCATTTAAATAATGAATTTGAAGATGATCTATCTAAGCTAGGAAACGTTAAAGATTTGTTTGATGAATTAAATAGAAATAAAGAAGAAATTAAATTAAAGGTAGTGGTGGTCATTTAATTAGAAGTTTATCTAAAATTTTTATTGCATTTTTAAGTTGTCAGTTGCGAGTGATGAAGTCCCATCGAAATTAAGTCGAGCGTTAGGTGAAGTTGATAATATAATGACAAGAATGGAAGAGTTGAAGAATCTGCAACAGAAATTTAATATTCAAGTGACATCACATTTGCGAAGAGTTGAACCAGTTGTCAACGATTTAAAACAGCCGATTCAAGAAGTGACTCTTGTCGAACATTACATTAGATATTTGCAGTGGATCCAAGTTGTGCATGATGCAAGGTACATTTTTTTCAAAACGATAAGTTGCTTAATTTATTTTATCTTTTCTTTATTTTTCAGCACGGAAATCCAAACAGCGCTTCTCGTAAAAGCTGAGTCACGAGCTGTTACGTGTTTTGCAAATTTAGCGAAAACATCATGTATATTATCAACATCTAAATGTTCTCATTTAGTCCATTTTGTTAAAATTACTGTTCAATTTTGGCACGAATTACTAAAAGAAAAATTTACAAAGTATAAAATAAATTACCACTTACAACAAAAAAAAATCTTATCTAACATTTTATTTTTTAAAGGGATTTTGATGGTGTTTTAAAGCAATTAAAATGGCCATTCCTGCCACCAATTTCAATCGATGCAATTCAAAACCCAGATCCGGAATTAATTTCACAATTTGAGACAATTTTTGTTTATTTACTTCGTGTACAACTTCCAGAAGACATCTCATCTTCAGTTCCATCCTCTAATGTACAATCGATTTCATCTGCAACGCAACACAGATTCGTTGTACTGCCCATGCAACTTCTTTTACGACCTTTAAGAAAAAGATTTTTGTATCATTTTCATGGTAATAAAGAAACAAATAGTTTAGAAAAGGTAAAAAAAACGCAATTTTAAATTAAGAGGTACTCATTTCATATTATCGTTTACAGCCGGAGTGGTATTACACCCAAATATTATCTTGGATTAGAGATCACGTTCCTTTCGTCGAAAAAACTGTTCAAGGATTTTTCGATGATGCCGGAATGGCTGGAATTAATGCCAAAGTATTTCTTTAAATTAATAAAAGTAAATAAATATACCATAACTTCTTTTAGGTGGAATTTATATACGGCCTGGTGCAGTTAGTAATTGAAAAACTAACTATGAGTATTGATGCGATTATATACGATGATTACTTACTTTCTCATACGATTAACGAGACCTTGTTATTCGATAAAGAATTGAGAAGTTTTGGTTACCCTATGGTTTATCCTAATTGCCTCATGGTTTTGACGAGCGACAGATGTTTTACTAGGTGGCTCAATATGGAAAGAAAATGTACAGATTTTATTTAAATTAAATTTAAATTTTTGATACCTGTTTTTTTGTAGCTGCCGGAGAGAAAATGGATACAATCATGAATTCTGAAATGGCTTGGAAATTCCGTTTCCAAGATGGAGACGATTTAGACGATTTTAGAGTTCCAGAGTGCGCGGAAAATTTCATGACACTCATATTGACTATTACAGGTTTCATTATCTGTTAATTTTTTTCATACAGAACCATTGATTTTTTTCGTTTTAATACTATAGATCGGTATAAAGCTTTGCCCCAACCAGGTCATCGTCTTCAATTTTTAGATCTTCAATTAGAATTGTTGGATGACTTTAGATTACGACTACAACAAATTCATAAAGAAGAAGCTAAAGAACCGATAGAATCTAATTTCTGCGCAATTCTTAATACGTCTTTCTACATAATTCAAGTACTGAAAGATTGGAGCGAACTGCCAGTAAGAAAATTCTCTTTCACTTTGAAAAGAATTTTGCTACCAAAAGTGTTTCTCTTGTAGTTTTTTCTGCAAACCCAATACTACAAACTGCAGTATGAAAACATTCAAAGTCAACTACAGACACAAGTTTCAACTCCATTACCGTCAATGGATTCGTTACATATAACCCGTACATAAAAAGAGTAGAGTTTACACTGAATGTTTGATTAAAAATTCTAAATTTCAGGTCATATATCCGGGGACCTTTCCCCTTCTCAAACCATACTTTCAAACATTCAAAAAGAGGCGTTAGACAGCATTCGTGAAGATTTCAGTGAAGAGAAATTAGATTTCATGACAGGCACCGTGTTTGAAAAAATTATAAATTTGTTAGAACACATGAGAGTAAGACATTGAATTAAATTTTTTTTTTAAATATTAAATTAAATTGATTAATATTTAGGATGACATGTTAAGAAAATTAGCAGATTACGTTGCAATGGAAGTGAAAGCGAAAAGCTACCCGTACAGAAGTGACAAGTAATAAAAGTTAATATTGTTAAAATTAAAAATTAAAATCATTGTATTAACAGGTGGTTTTCAATGCCGTCCCTAAAGGAGTTTATCATTCCCACTTTGTCTTCAACAGCCTGTAACATGTTGATGGTGCTCAAAGTTCAACTTCACATTGTAAAACAATCCCTATCTGAACCACTTTTCAACATTTTGTGGCAACTAGTAGCCGACGAACTTAATTCATATTTCTACGAAGAAGTAAACACATTTCAAAACTAATTTAAATTATTTATCCTTTTTTTTTTTCCAAATTTTAGTTAATACTAAGAAACAGATTTAATGAAGGCGGCTGTTCCCAAATCAACTTTGACATTACCAGAAATCTTTTTCCAATATTTGGTGAATACGCAAGGAAACCTGAAAATTATTTTAAAGAGTATAAATTATAAAAATTTTCAATCATTACAATAAATTATAAATTCATTTACTTACAGTTTAAAAGAAGCTTGCATGCTACTCGCACTCCCAAAAGGGTCCGCAATTCTTCTTCAAGACGCTTTAAAAACAGTCATGGAACGTTCCGACCCTAAAAAAGCTTTGACTGAGCTAGGAATTCACAAAGTCCCTCCAAATGAAGCATTAAAAATACTAAATTTAAGAACAGATTTATTCATATTATGATTGGAAAATAGTTATTAAAATTTAAAATGTTGCCAAGGGTGTTACCGAAACGCCGGAAACATCTGTTCCGGTGTTTATATAGCAAATTGTCAAAGAGTCAATCGAATAAAATGAGTTTCCTTATACGCGCAGCTGGCAGTAAACCTTTTGTTCATTTAACTCGCATTAATCAACATGGCTGGAATTTTGTTCGGTTCTACTAAAACTCGGGAACGTTCTGCAAACTCACTTATCACTCAAAATATTCGGAAATATGTCAACAAAGGTATACTTTTAACAGTTTAAAATAATATTTAACATGAGAAACTTTTTTTTTTTTTTGCGTTGTTAGAAACCCTTGCAATCTTCACTCCTGAAAGCAAACATCAAATTGCAGTTCTAGAAGAAGAACTTTTCAACCTGCACTGTCAACACCAAGAAACATTAAAAAAACAGAACGAAATTGTTTTCTTGTATGTAGAATATTACCCTATTTGAGAAATATTTTTTTATATGTCATTTCAGACTTCACGATCTAATTTTACAAGAAAAATATTTGGAGTTAAATGCCGAGAAGAGGGAACTCGAATCACTTGCGGGTACTTTTTAAATTTTTTTATAATTTTTTTAGATTTAAAAAATTTTATTTATTTAGAAACGGAAAAAACTCCCGGTGATATTGAAAGGGAAAGTATTATAACGGAAGGTTTAGCAGCTATTATTGAAAGAAGAGATTTAATGAGGGCAGACCTTGAAAAAGAAAGGCAGAAGTAACATATTTATCAACCGGAAAAAAAAATCCAACTACTAATTATAAATTGTGTGTAGAGATGCGGAAGAAGAAGCGGAGAGAAATGAATATTATAACCGAATGAAAACTGGTTTGTCTACACTTAATTTTTTGCGGGTGTTGTTTATTAACGAAAGTTAATACGGTTTTCTTCCAGTATTTATACACTCAAAAGCTGTAAGTTTGATGATTATAAATACTGGTAGATTAAACAGTGTTAGCATTCAAGTTTTGTTTTAAATCAGATAAAGTTATTGTTTGTTTCTATAGAATGGGAAGCCATGAAAATGGAGAATTTTCATTACATCCCAAAAACTTCCAACTCAAACTCAGGGCCTATAACTCAAAACAACATCAACACTAAACCCAAAAGTAAAAACCAGTGCATTGTAATTTAAATATTTTTTTAATAAATTCTGAAAAACAAATAAGAGGAGGAAAATAATTACTCCGCACCTTGGAATATCTCTCACGGTTGATTAAGCATAACGTCACCAGATGACGCAATGTTGACAACCGAAGGATCGAATGGTTGACCTTTGAACGGTGATCCGTCTTTATCCCACGCATCTTTCAAAATATTTTGAATTTTCTGCGAATTTTTACAATTTTGAGTCCTTGAGAACCCCCAATGTAGTTCGTCACTTACCATTTGTTCTGACGTCGGCTTCCCCAATTGTTTTTGATGTTCATTATACATGAGTTCATGTATTTTCGCTTGTTCTTCGTCTCCTAAATCGTCCATCGGTCGACTAGCATCAATGTTACGGATGTTAATTTTCGGTTCGTCAACTAATAGTGCATCCCACCATCTTTCTTGAACTTTTTCCAAATTAATCTGTGACATAAGAATGAATAAATAATTTTGTTCTGAAAAAGAAAGTGATTCAAAAATAAATTACATGAACATCTTGTCCAGGGCGGAGAGTCCAGCAGGAGTTTTCAACGTTTATTTTCCAAGTTAAATCACCTTCCATAAGAATTTTATTTTCGTCTTTTTCGATCAAACTGACGGCTAAACGCGTGTGACTCATGTCAACTTTTACTTGCTTTCCCTTAACGATATCATTAGGTACCTAATTTATAAAAAAAATTTTATTTCCTTAAGCTATATTAATTAAAATTATTTTAATACTTTGACGACGACATCCACTTCTTGAATATTTTGCGACCAGGAATAGTTGTCGCGAATTGCACCGTTATAGGATTCGGAGCTGTCTTGGTAAACTTTCTGCGCTTGTTTAAGTTTTTTCGAATCTTCGTCAAGCTCTTCCTCTTCTTCCGTTATAGTTTCATCGGGTGTTACAGGTCTGTTCATTTGAGCTTGTAAATCGAGACTGGATGCGATCTTTTTTGTTTCGCGAGGAATTGACGTATCTTCAGAACTGTCTTCGATTTCAATTATTTCAATTGGTTTGGGGACATCCGAGCACGGTTCCATTTGACTCGTTGGTTTCGCTGCATTTTCTTCTTCGTCTGCCATCATTTTTTCATATTTTTTAAAAGCCTAAAATGTACTTACACTAAATAACGTGTCAGGATATTAGGAATCAAAAAAATGTACATACGTTTTGGACCATTTTTTGTGCTACACCGGGCATGAATCCCATTTTATCCGTTGCGGCACGTCGAATCCGAAAAAAATCCGTTCTAGAGTTAAAGCGAAATAAAACGTTTTGTTTAATAAATTGAAAGGCAAATTCAAATTGTATATTTTACCGTTGGCAGAGGAAATTGAACATAACATCTAAGAAGGATTCTATTTTTCCTTCGTTTTGTAGAATTCCCAAAAGTGCATTTTCGTACATACGATAATTTGAATTCGAATCCATTTTATTGGGTACCGTTCAAACCGTTTGTGGTCCTGTTTCTACGGCTTTGTAATTGAAAACTGAATAAAAGTTGGGAAATCAAACTAACAACGAACGAGACGTCATGTCACGTACAAGTCAATGGCCCTCTAACGACGCTTCAGCTAAACTCATTTTACAATATTGCAGCAGACGACTTAACAAGTATAACCATTTAATTTCGTTTTATTATGTACTAAATGAATACTTAAAATTGAAGCATTTTATTTGTACACAGTATAAGGAGCTATGTATATTACTTTTTAATAATTGCCTTTAAATTTATTCCACGTTAAAAGAAGTGGTAACCACGAATTTCTCTGTTGTAATCTCGGATGAAAAACATCAAATTGAAACGTTTCTAAATTTTTCAAATAAGCACCACAGGATACCTAAAAATAAATTTAAAAAATCGATTTCAACATAAAATTAGTTCTATTCTCATTTCTTACAGCTGGCAAAAAAATAAGACAGGAGTCTTTTTTCAACTCTTTCTTAAACGACCGTGCCTAAATAGTGAATAAATAATTTTAAGTAAACTTAAAATAACATACACTTACATAACTAACTAATTTTAAATGTTGATTTGCAAGACACGCTAGTTCATAAACAACATCTTTAATCTTTTGATGATTCTTCCGGCGTAAAATGTCCTCCTGAGGCACGCCATGCTATAAACACAAAAAATATTTTAAATAACCCAAGACACGAAAAATATTTCCCAGATAGAGATTAACCTTCAGCATTACGTCTTGCGGCAAATAAACTCTATTTCGAGATACGTTAAATGAAGTTCCGCGTAAAAGAACCATAATCCCTTGCGCTTTACTCAAATGACTGGCGGTATGATCAGAATGAATATTCTTAATACCTAAATCAAACTGATTTTAATCATTTTGATCTAAAAATTAGAATAAGCTTGTACCTGCGCTCTCTAAAATAAGATAAAATACAGATGCAACTGATTTGTCACAATAATCTTCCAATGCTTTAACATTCTCAAATGCTTGATCACCGAGGTATGCTTCCTGAAATTAAAATATTAAAATTAAATTTCTCTTTAATAATAATTATAGTTAAAATTACTTCCTGTAATACTTACCCTACAATCAATTAACCTATTAAACCAATGTTTGGATAGTTTCGTTTTTTGTAAAACCTATTTTAAATAAAATTCCCAGTTTTAATATTCCTGATCTACATAAGCAGCTTTGATTTAATATTTACCCTGTGCAATTCCATTGCCACTGGCTGTTGAGGAGGTTTACCCTTTAGAAATTACACATTTAATTTTAATACTTTTATTTCATGTTATTTTATACCTTGTAAATATTATCAATCGTATCTCTCCAAAACTGCATTCGCATTCGCCCAATATCTTTATTGGTGACAACATCCCGAACCTGTTTTTACTGTTTAAGTCGGTATTAAATGAACAGTTAATTATTTATTTTTTTAAACTTTTACCTGAGCTATTTCGATGTTAAAAGCCCGAATCGCGAAGGCTACTGCCCTTGTGTCTCCAGAAAGCAATAAACTGCACAGAAAATTTTCATAGTCATATTTCCTATAGAAAAAAAATTATAATTAAAGTAAAAAAGTGGTGAAAATTTTGTAATTGGTTTATAATTACCGTACAATGTCCATGCAATATTCTGAAGTACTTTTCGATTGCCCTACACGCGTTGAGAAATAAACGTTGTCTGTTTTCCATTGATTAGAAACGCAATTTTTTTTAATGGGTGATAGTAAGGATTGCCGAAAGCGTCCTAACGACGACAGCATAATTACTATTGTGATACGAATTCTAAATATGGAAAGGAAATCTTAAAATTACTCTTTTGAGTACCACTATATTTAGCACATTGTGCTAGTTTGCCGTGAGTAGGTACTAGTTACATTTACTGCCGCTGTATCCGCTAGTGGCGTTGTAAAGATGCACCGGCAAATTTAAAAATCAACATAAACATGGTTGTATCTTATGTGTGTTGCTAGAGTTCAATTGATTACCTAATAACAAGAGTATACTTCTATAATACTCTTGCTAATAATAAGTGAATCACGATACTTTTTAATGTGTTTTGTCAACAAACCAATACCCAAAAAATTGCAGATCAGTTATTGGTATAATTTTAGCAAATCGAAAAACTTCATCCAAACCCTCAAAGCCCTTTTCCAAGTTTATTAAATATTTTTTAAAAATATTAGAAAAGTGATCACATGAGTAGATTTATTTTAAAGCAGCGCCATCTAATGAGATCAAACCAAACTACGCATAATAATCTTTCAATGCAAGTATTAAAAAAGGAAAAGTATAAACAAAAGAAACCCTAGGACATTGGCCTAGCTATCGTGTTTAATTTAATTAAAATCGAACAACTTAATTTCTTATTTGAAAAAAATGTAATTAAGATGTGTGGGCTGATAACATAAAATTAGCAATTCATTGAAAATTTTTATAGTGTGGTCATTTAACCAATGTCAGAAGTGTAATGTTTTTATTTTACAATTTTATCGTGACCTACATTTCACGAATTAATTTTTATTGTTTCCTCTTGGCCTTGGGTAATTAACGACTCACACTTGTCCAACTTTTTGTTTCTAAAAACACGAAAACACAATTACGCTACAAACTTATTTTATTTTATACAAAAAAATGACACTAAAAATTACAAAAGGTGGCGTACAACCAACCCATGAATAAATAAAAAAGAAAATGAATACTTAAAACATGAATGAAAATAAAAACACAAAAGCTTTAGTAAATTGCTATTTTTAAAAACACACTTTTAAAAAAAAAACTCATCATATTTAACATAATTGAATAAAAGTTAATGACCTCCGAACGTAAAGACAATAAAAGTGAAGTATCAAAGCTCAAAAAATAAAGCTGTTTTTGTTTTAAAAAAAATTCACATTCAAAAATCAGTTAAAACATATCACACCTCATGATAAAACTAATGGCCCTGAACCCAGGGAAAAAAGGTTGGAAAAAGGCGTTTTCTCGCACTGGCAAATTGGTCGGCGGGAGGTGATTAGAATGGAGGAGGGAGGCCGTGAGAAGAGCTGGGTTTGTGACTATTTTTCACAAATGCACGGAAACCGTATTTATCAGCTATGTAGTAAACGGTACGAATATTTCCATCAGGTTCAACTAAACTATAAGATCCTTTCACAGCACCGTAGTCATCTTTCTCTTCATCCCGGCTTTGGTAATTGCCAGTATAAGGATCTTCAACTTTGTAACCAAATCGATAAGATTTACCATAACCCTAAAAAATGAAAAAATGAAAGTTAATTTTCCTTATAAAAATTCTTTACCACCCTAAAATAAATAAATCCAACTTCATTAAAAAGATAATAACCCAACAAAAGAAAGTTGTCATTTAAATCTCAAGTGAATGACACTTGATTAACACTTATGATAACCCTTAATTTATTTAAAAGAAATCAAATAGAGCGAAAAGAACCACACACTTCGAGATAAAATCATCCGCCTAAAGCTCCATCGCTAACCCAAATCACTTTTAACCTAAAGATTAACCTTCTTAAAAAATAAAATAATAAAACTTAACCCCGTAATCCTGTTCGTGATACGAACTGCTGGTCCCATACGGCGGCGGTGCAGAGGGATTATACGGCACTCCCTGTCTATGTCCATAAGGCGGCGGCATTAACGGTGCTACGACACCCAAAGGATACGATTCATCCGCGACTGAATCTTCTTCATCAGAATCGAAATAATCCTTCTCATCTTCCGATAATACACAACCAAAACTAATGATGAATAAAACTAAAACCACCTAATAAACCAAAAATTACTTGATAAGTCAATAGTAAGTGACTAAAATACAAAAATCTCACCTTCACGTCTGTCATGGTCGATCTAGTGAGATTCAAGTGGACACGCGTATAACCATGCATCAGCCTTTTTATAGTCCCTGCCCACCCAGTATAAAAAAAATGCTTCCGGCGGTCACTTAGGAATCTCATTCAAAGCTAACGGGACCTCGAACTTGCAATTGCCTTGAGCTAAGTCAAACATATGTCTACACTATATTTTTTTTCCAAACATTGAAAACTACAATGAGAATTCCACGCTATAAAATTCTCATTACAACGACCTGAGTTCGTTTCTGCATTTTTTTTTATCCAATTTTACATGATGTCGACGCCCAATTTCAGAAATCAGTCCCGCACCCCCGCGCATTGTTTTTCTGGGTGGGGGCACGTGTCAGCAATTGATTTTTTTTTAGTTTTAAAAAGAAATTTGTACAATAGACAAGTGGGCGCCGATTTTGTTATTTTGATTTGTTACTACTTTTAAAAAGAAAAAAAAAATAAGTATGAGGTTTTATGTAAGATTTTAATCTGGATTAACTTAAAAGGTTGGACGTGAGTGTCGTTTTTCGTCTCACTTTCTATATAAAGGAAGGAAGTAATCAAATAAAATAGGGCGAACTAAATTGTTACCTGCATAAAAATATATGGGAGAACTTTAACCCCTATTGAAAAAAATTTTTTTTATTGTCCCTAGGGTGTGTTGTGTAGTTTAAAAAAACTAACAAGGTTATTAAGGATTAAGCATTAATATCTTTAACATTTTAAAATCCAAGGATACGATATCAAAAGACAAGAGTCTCATCACAATTTAGTTTCATATCCTTGAATCTAGAGGATTACGATGCAACAGCTCACTAGGTGGCGCCTTGTATAGACACATGTCAGTTCTTCCCAGTCCTTGAATAGGCAACTCTTAGGCAATACCTGACTAAAAATATTGAAAGTGTACAAAATTATTAAACAGGTGTAGGCGATTTATGAAAATTGTTATCCACCCTCTATGTCTAGAAAGAGAAGATTTTGATTAATAAATTACGAATTAAAAAAAATGGTTGAATCAAAAGTTAGTCATGTGTTTTTCTTACTTTTGAAGGACTCTCTGGACAGGGAAGTGGTAGTGAATTATATGGATATATAGAGGGAAAAAACCTTCTATTATGGAGATTGTAGTTTTTTGAAGGATGAGAGAATTCAAGGATTTTTTAACAGTGATTTATAGCGATTGAGATGTGATAAAGAAATCGTTATGCCATTGCGAAGGTGTTGACCTCTATCGGTTATGTTATCTTCGTTTCGATACATTGATCTGTTTCGTGATCTTTGAAAGCAATACAACAGTTCAATACTTGTAAAATGATTATAGTTGCGTTAATTATGTAGTTAACTCAAATTGTGACCTGCGCGACCTCTGGTGTTTTTATTCTAAGTTGAAATCTATGGTGTAAAGTCTGGGAGATTTTTACAGCTCTTTCTCTCTCTAAGCTTACTATAACTAAAGAATTAAGAATTATACAGGGTGCAATTTTTCACGGTAATGTTGTAAGCGAGTAAATTGTGGGATGTGTTCAGGGAGCCGCCTATAATTACTCGCTCACATTAAACTCAAATTGAGGCAAGATGAGCCATTATTATTTTTGATGAATTGATTCACGCATTTGATTTGGGTTTTAATGCCGTCACGTTTACTTTGAAAGTGAAGCAAAAAGTGAAATTAATTATTTTCATGTAATAAAATTTTTTTCTTATATTTTAGAAGGCCAGTGTTATGGCGGGCTGACCTGGTGGCGCGTGAGTGCACTGCTGTCCCAGCCTGACACCGACCCACCTACGCCCGACCGATGATCTAGTGGGCCGAGGTGGAGCACGTGACCCGGTTTCTTATTCAACACGGAATTTTACTTTCACTTTTTAATGACGTTTGAATAAATTATGGGTTGGTTAAAAATATTTGGGAATCATTTTCAGGGGGAATAAAAATCTTAGAAGATTCAAGTGAGTTTTTAAATTTTTAACACTTAAAAAAAATGGAGAAAATTTCTGTCGAGTACTGTCATTTGTCACCCAGAAAACTGATCAAGTGTTTCACGTTTGGCCAGGGTCACTTTCAAACGAATTCGTTTCTTTTTCCCTCCTACAAACACACCCTCAAACATCCACTTACGACCCCGCGATCAATTCGCAGACTGGTACCGTTAATTTACAACATTCAGTATATAAAGACCAACCTCTTACGAACAAAACTCAAAAACAAACACAGCACACAATGGCTCTCTTACAGGTAAAAACGACACTACAACCAACCAACAGGATACCCAGCATGGATTACACCTAAAATAATTCTTTACAGGTTGTCGCATCACTTTTTGTTCTCGCTACTTTGGCTTCTGCTTACCCAAGTGGAGCTCACAGAGATATCCATCATAGCCAAGATGTAATTTTTTTTACTTAATTTTTCTTATTGTGGAAAAATGGAAATTTTATTACTTGAATAACCTTCGGTATAAACTTCTCATCTTTTGTTTTTTCGGGCACAGGGTCATGGGAATTTCAAATTTGGATACAATGTTGCCGACCACCACACCGGCGATCATCACGGACGTCATGAAACAGGTCACGGAGGCCACAAAGTATCTGGTCACTATTACTTGGGCGATCCCTACGGATACGTTCGTTCAGTGGATTATTTTGCTGGTGATCATGGCGGAACCCATCAAATCGTGAAAGGAAGTCCGTTCGGTCTTTACGTGCATACGCCTTTTTACTCCATCATCCCTAAACACCACTGATTACTTAATTAACGTTTACGATTACTTGTATTTGGAAATTGTATGTTTTCATCATTTGTTTTTTTGTGATTGAAGTTATTAATTTTTTTGTTGTTGTTGTAGATGCTGTGCGAATCCCTGTTGATGTTTGTGTCTTTCGTCGTTGTGGAATTTTTCGTATCTCAATATTCTTTTATTATTCCGGGCTGTGAATTACAGAGAAAAAGAAATTGAAATTATTAAGCGGAAGATTATCTTTTTTATTAAGGATTTTTGTTTACGTTTTTGTATTACCACGTGTATTATATAAATTGCAATAAATACGATAATTTATTTTAGGCAAAATGTGAATTAGCATTTTTCTCTGAATTGGTTCATTTAGCATACAATGGACTAAATATTTTTGTCGTGATCTAATTTCGTACAAAGAAATGTATTGAAAATGCTTTTAGCCTTGAACGCATTCAGGCGTGGATACTGCCTTACTGGAAAGCCCAATCATAAAACTCCCCTTAACAAAAAAATGTTCAATATTTAAAAAAAAATGAAATAAATATTACACTAGTTCAGTTAACTTTAACATTGCTTAAACCATTTCAAAAATTGTAATAATATTTGATTGGTTCATTACCCCAAACTTTGGCTTCTTCTTATCATCTCTCCTTCACACTTTCCAATAAAAATGTATGTCATGTATATTTTTCCTTTTACAAAAATCTCATTTATTTTACCCTTTTAAATTAAAGAGGTATTTTATTTACCTTTTATTAGAGATAAGGGCTAGTCATAATTTTCATCTATGCCCCAATTAATCCGCGCAATGTTTCCGCGTAGTTCTGTTCTATGACAGGTGATTGTACTTGTCTTGCTTTTAGGAGTAGGAAGGACTCATAATTTTTCCGACCTATGGATTAACACAATAGAAAGGCCCAAAATTTACATTCTTGTACGCGGTGATGCAATTTTAGGTGTTGATAGCGTGAAGGGATTAACAGATTCAACGTGTATATATAAACCGGCCGGTCCCTTTGCTAATCATTCCAACATTCAACTTCTCTACAACTACAACAACCAACTACTAGATACTACAATGTCTCTCGTACAGGTAAAACAAAAATTCTAAAAAATATTTCTTAACAACTAATAATAATTTTTCATAGATCATCTGCATTGCTCTTTGCTTGGTGGCTGTGACTGCTTTCCCTGATGGATACGGCCATGGCGAACCATACCAACGTGAAATTTACCACGGAAATGATGTGAATATAAACTTAAAAAATATTTTCAAAACAAATTTTAAAAATAATAACTTTTTTTAGGGATATGGTAAATACAAATTCGGCTATAAAACCGCTGACCACCACACCGGAGACGTTCATGGCCGTCACGAAGAAGGAAAAGCCGGTCACCAAGTACATGGCTCATACTTCCTTAAGGACCCCTACGGTTACAGCCGCAAAGTTGATTACAAATCGGACAAACACGCTGGCACTTTCCAAAGTGTTAAAGGAAGTTACAACGGTCTCTATGTACATTCTCCTTATTACTCCATTGTCCCTGGGGACAAGGGCCATTACTAAGCTCGTACAATAGTTATTAAATTGTAAATCTGAACATGACATGAAGGTGTAAATAAGAAATAAAAATTTTCTATTGTTTTTCATTTTGCAATTGAATGGTTTCCTTTTTTTTCTGGTTGATGTTGAGAGAAAGTATGTCTTTGGCGGCATTCCTCACAAGTGTGAGTGTTGAAATTGACTTTCAAGGTTGGTAGAACAGAATTCCTGTGTGTGAATTACCCTACTTTCTTTCTTTCTTTTTAAAAGAATACAAGAGTTATGGTTGAGGTGATTTAAAATCAAAGAAAGTCAAACAACTGATTGCTTGGTTGCATTCGAGTTCATTACTCTAAAAAAAATAAATTGATTTCTTTTTCAACTATTGAAAAGATATAAAGAAATTTTTCCTTTGCTTACTCATTTACAATTTCACATGGTTAAAACATAAAAAATTTACAACTACCAATTAAACATTTTTTGACAATAATAAATTTTTTAAATTTTTATTACCAATTTTTTTTTATTATCAAATTCGTCCTTTTTATAAATTGGGCAAAGCAATTTAAATCTGCGAGTGCCACTGTTCTATACATTGTTTGAGGCACCAATTAAAACATTGCATAATTCAGCCCTCTATATTAAGTGTGGCAGAACCTGTTTACAACGTGGGAAACCATAAAATAAATAAATTCACTTTTATTGATCATAAATGCGAATTTTTGTTATTCTTAAAAATTCAAAAATCAAAACAAAATTTCTTTCTATTTAGATAATTCAATTGATTATACCAAAAACAGATCATTATAAACAGGTTATACCTAATGACACACAGCTGTATAATTATATTTTTTATAAACATATTTACATAAATATTTTTTGACACAATTTATACTCTTAAAAAGATGTTGGACGTTTACTGCAGCTCAACAAGTAGAAAAAAATGATATGCTGAGTTTTAAATTGAAATTAAGTCAACATTTTTATACACAATTCCCAATTAAAATAAGAAATCACATCCAATAAAGTTGGTAATAAAAAAAGTTGTTATAAAATGAATTGGACGTATACACAGAAAAGTATCAACTTGATTTTTTTTCTTAAAAAAAAAAAAAAAAAACAAAAAAAAAAACAACAAAAGCTGGACTATTTTCCTTCAGCTGCTTCCCCCTGTTGGAAAAATTCTCAATCGTCGTCCTGACAAACAAAATATTCTGAGAACTTATAATTTTTTTAAAGAATTTCTTTGTGATGACCTTTGATTGTCTTTTGAAAATTCATTCTTGCCCTTATTTTTAATATTTAGTGATAAAACATCAAACTGAGCTTAACTTCAACAACCCAATTTGACTTCCCTCTTCTAGAGAGTCTATATCGACCGTAGATGTTGGATAATCCGGTGATTGTAATAACAAAACTTGCGATGAGGTAATGGGAAGATTAGACGAATCGGTCATTTCTTGTTCGTTCATTTCATTCCACGGTATTGGCTGTGGATTCACTTCCAATTCACTATCACTCAAAACTGCACCACCTTTAACAAAAACACAAAATAGTATAATGAAATAAATGCAATAACATTTTAAAGAATAAAATTTTAATTATTGCAACAACCAACTTTTATATTATTTCTTTTTACAAACTTAAGACTTTTATCACAATACAAAACATTCTATACCACAAATTTATTATCTCCACTCAACATCAGTTGTTGCAATTCAAAAATCACCTGGCATATAATTCTTACTTTTTCTTTTATAAAAACCTCAAACGCACGTTGCACAGAGGAAAAATAAAACGAATTTTTAAAAAGAAATGAGCACATATAATTCACAATTACATTAATCTAAAATACTAAAAGCGTTTTTATCCTTTAAACGAAAACCTGATCACTTATGCAACCCATTTAATTAATCAACCCCACTTTAAAAACAGTAATAGCTGAGTAAATATATTATCAACAAACGGAGATAGATTAATACACAATGCATTATAAGATAAAACATATCAGTATTTTTTATCAGAAGTTATTGCACGATCGATCTCTAATGCACGCCATATGTAAAGAATCTCAGGGGTTCAAACTTTGCTCGTTTTCCTAGAAAGGGTTAAAAACCATCGAATTGATCATTTTTTAAGAAAACATTCCTCTAATCTACAAAATAAAATACTTTTCTACAGGTTTTTTTTTTTTTTATGGGAGTCAATGCCGGTAATGTTTTTGCAGCTCAAGACACTACTAAAGCAAACAAAACAAAATTAATTTTCAGGTAAAATGCTGTCAAACTTCCCCATGCAGTGCAGTTACTCTACTGTGTGAATTTTGGTATGACAATGACGTACTGTGAGGTTGGTAAATTCCTCCTGTGACATTTTGATTACTGGAACCGGTTGTCGGGTTCGCGCCACCTGCTTCCCTCGTATCAGGTTTGTGGACATGTGCGATATTCCCATTCTATTTTTAAAAACAAAAAATTAGTTTTCTACACTCGCTAAACTTTTATATTTAAATACTTGGGGTTGTGATGTCTTGACAGTGCCATATGTTTTATTTTCTTTATCAATTTTTGGCATGTTTGCTAAATAATCTGGCGTTACGATGCCTCGTCGATCTAATAAACTAGAGAAATTAAATGTTGATAGTGATTACACTGATATTTTTATGTATGAACTTGACTTTTACCTAGGGGCAGTTGGGCCACACAAAACGGAACAACAATTGACTGAAATTGATCCGTGGCTGTATGGATTATAATTCTCCTGACCTCTCTCTGAGAATGATCCTTTGATCTATTTCAAAGAAATATTATTACAAGATTATTGATTACTTATAATTTATCTCAAATACATCTTCGTTTGTTGTTTGATTCGATGTGATTAAATATGTATGGAAGCCGGCCAAACCAAGAATGGACCAAACACTAAAAAAACAGATAACAGCTTCCACAAGAGTAAGGAAATAAAGTCAAGGAAACTAATTTTAGTTAGGAAAAAAAATATTTTTTTTTGAAATTTTGTAAAAGGATATCTAAGAGGAGACTGCTTAATTGCTTCTAGAAATGTAGCTCGGTCCTTTGCCTCTAAAGGATTAACGCAATTTCAATTTTTATAAAAATTTAACTGATTATAACTGCTTTTACCTAATATTAAATGAGTAATTACACAGGAAAATATGAAAACGCAAAGAAATGCTAGTGACACTATGAACATGTAAAAATATCGGTAATTTCGCTTGCCAACACAATTGCCGACCCAAGGGCAATGATGATCAAAGCGCTCTATTAAATACATAAAAAGAAATTAGACACTGTATCATGTCCTAAATGTTTTATACTTTACATACCTACACAATTGTCACATATTTTACAATGAGAGGCACGTGGTGGACGAAAAATTTTACAAGTGAAGCAGTATTTAAGCTTAACAGTTTGTCCTCTTATAACAATTTCTCTCGTCCTTGGTGGTGGCCTAAACGTCGGTGAATTTGAACCGTTTGGAACTTCTGCAATTAAAAAATTATTAAATGTAATGGTCTCACTACTGGATTGTAGGTGAAAAAGAGTTAAATTTTTCAAACTTGTGCACGAGGCCATTTAAAAGAAAAAACCCAGTTCGAGAATACAGGACTTTTGTACTTACGTCATGAAATTTCTTAATGTCAGGTAAACTATTACTTGACGGATATTTAAAACAGCAAATTTGGGAAAAAAATATGTAAGGTTTCAGAAAGATATCGGTGCAGAATAGGGAATATTGCTTAATTCATTCGTAAAACCCTTACTTTAATTATTCTATTATCTGATGAAGAATGTAGATAAAATAAATTACCTATTAATTTCTCCAAATCAGCCGCTTCGTCTGGAGTTGCTCGAGGAATGACGCCTGGATCGCTGAAGCTCGTTCTCAGTAATGTGGACATTACGAAGACAAACAAAACTCCGCCGATAGCGGGAATTGCATAACTAATATGTACAGCTAAGTAAGGACAACTAGAAAAGAAATTCAACTTTAATACATCTAAAAAATTCAAAAGACGCCCATTTTGACGTGTCTTAATTTCCGGTTTTTTACTTAAAGTTTCGAAACTTACTCAAAACCAAAAAAAAGGCCACTTGTGAACACAATTAATCCGACAGTAAAATAAAAAATGCCAGTCTGTTTGGCCATCATAATTCGTCCATTACAGTAAAATTTGTTACGACCGGGAAAGACTTCCCATTTTCTCGTTACGTGTGGCATTTTATCTAACTCTTCGTCTGATCTTGGCGGCGAATCCGTCGACACTTTAGTATAGGCAGGTGCTTTGACCATGCCTTAATCACAGCCCTTGAAAAAATTTCTTCCTCTTTTTTAACACCCCTTTTATAACTACTGTCCTATTTTTTTAGTCAGCACATTGTTTTCATCCTTTTCTTCGGGTATATACACATATTTCTTCCCTGTAGATTTCTACGTTTATCTGGAGAATCAAAGCTGGATTAGGAACGAGTTGTTTCTCCTATCTCTACATCTCAAAAAATCCTGGTGACTTATGCATCTGCTGCCCTGCTGCGATGCTGCTGTGCTCGCTGCTGTGGCTAATTCACGGTAATGACAGGATTATACTTTGCATAAAACTAAGTACCGTCCTATTGGTAGTCATACTTTTATTTTTACCCTGGTGGTCATAATATTAAACCGGATGTAGATTTCTGTTTCTAGTAGATTATTGAGGGATTGAGGGAGTTGCGCTCTGCTGGTAGAATTTGAAAATATCACTCATGGATGAAAATCATGAGAAATTAGCAGAAATTAAGGAGAAAAATAAGTCATTGGAGAATGATAAGTTATTCAACTTCAAGGGTATTGTGGTGAATTGGGTGAATTTGAGTTGAAATAAATACTAATTTTTTTTTTTTAGCTGCCTTCTTTCTGTCGTCTGTTACGGGCATGTCGGTTTTGTTTGGGTTTGGCATGGCATTAGGAATGGCCAAAAAGAAAGATCCAAAGGCATTTACAAAAGGTTTAATACCGAATACGGAGGCTGGATTAACGATGAGTGGTGGCGCCTTGGCGATGCGGGCACTTGGTTGGGGAACTTTATATGCTGTTGGTGGTTTCACGACATTTTTATTAATTTCTTGGAAAATGTTAGGTCTAACAAGTGTAAGTTTGCTTAAAAATTTAAATTATGCTGTAAATACGATATTCATTTAATAGAGTTATTTACAAAAATAAATAAAATAAAAAAATTAAATAAATTTTAAAAATTTTACAGATCAAAGAACTTCCAGAGAAAATGAAAAGGATAATGCCACCAGTTCCTAAACCCGAGTCAACTGGACGGAGTGATTTTAAAAGCTTTCGAGAGTTAACAGAGTATTTAATACAAGAGAGTGACAAAGGAAAGAAAAAATAGTGTAAAGTTTTGCTTTCAATTAAGTTAGTACATAATTACAGAGAATGAAAGGAAAGGAGAAAGAAATAAAAGTAAAAACGTTGTACGAAAGATGCGCTGATGTGATGTTACATTAAAAGACAAGTGACAGACTGAAATAAAAAAAAATGTATAAATATAGCAAATAAAAATTTTGTAAATTTTTATTACATACGTGATGTGGTTCGACTGGTGTTGTTTCTGATTCTTCTTGTGTAAATCTTACTTTCTTTGGAGGTAAACAAAAAAGTGATGACTGTGAAATGGCAGGAACTGGCTCTTTGGACGGTGAAACAGCTATAAAATTAAAAAAAGAATTTTATTTATTTGTTTTTAAACGTGGCTGAGTGAGTTTAACCTTTTTCTGGAGAGGTTTTGTTTTCGGTTGTTGGATTACCTGGATCAGTAGAATTACTTTCTGTTGGCTCCGAGTCTTTTTTCGACGGTGATTTTCTCTCGGTTGGTTTGGATTTATTACCAAACATCCGGTTGAAAACGTTTATTCCATCTAAAATATGAATGAAGAAGTTGTTTTTTATGTGTTATTTCAAATTATTTTCACAATTCACTTTTCTTTTTTCTTCCGTTTATGTTATTTGCACTTTCTCCATTATCTCTCGAGTTACTAGCTTCCTTTAAATCCTTCTCACTGATGTCTTTGCTTATTTCATTTGTTATTTCAGATTCTTCTATTTCGCTTTCGTTCGATTCTTCGTCACTTTCTGTGTCTTCGTTCATTCTGCCCCGCACTACGACAATTGACGATTTCCTTCTTTCATTTGATATTTGTTTATTACTGTTTTTAATAGAAGATTTTCTTGAATTTATTTGCTCTTCCTTTTTACTCGTTTCTGCCGTTCTTTCAGGCGAGACAATGCTTTCCTCGATTTCGTTGTCACTTTCTTCCAAACTACTACCATTGCTTGAAAGATTTGAATCAGGTAAAACGTTGATTTGGTTATTTACGAATGCGATCACTTCTTGTGGCACTTCATCAGAGTCTTCTTTCTTGTTACCCGCTTTTTTTTCGCCTCCAATGTCGTTTCCAGATGCTGCCCCTTCGAGTTCGGCTTCTTCTTTAACCTAGTGAAAATACATTTTCAGAAAATGAATTACCATATATATTATTAAAAATTTACATCTATTTCGGAGATGTCAGAATCGTCATCGATTGTATTTATTTCGTTTTGCATTTCGTTTTTGAGATTCTCCGTTTCGTATTTGATTTCTTTCTTATTTGACTCTGCCATTTTGTTCTGATATTCCTCAACTGGTAAAATATTTGGTAACTTCTCTACGTTGTTGCTGTCAGCTTCAACACTTGCAATGCTTTCTAATTGTTTTCCTGGGAATTTTAATGGCGGCAACTGTAAAACAAAAAAAAAATATACATCAATTGATATATATTGCGTTACACTAATTGACGATTACATCTCTTTTATGACGTCTACTTCTAGCAGTAGAGATGACAACGTCGTTACTTTCTACCGATGATGATCGGAATGGTTCAATGTCTTCGTCACCAAATAATTCAACTTCTTCAGGTAACCGTAGCTTAGCCAGGACCATCGTATGATGTCCACCACAAGAAACCTTTGATAAATATATCATTAAACTCCATTCTTTTATTAATAGACGCTTTAAATTACTTTTTCTACTGAGTATAATTTAAAGTTTAATACTTTTGCTGGCCAAAATTGATTAGAAAAATTTTCATTATCCAACCCTAATTTCCCATTGCTGCCATCACCAAAAACAAATAAAGTTCCATTTTCTTGATAAAGAAGAATAAAATTAGCTTACCAAACAGATTTTTTTATGAAATTATTAAATTACCGGACATAACTGCAACGTGATTTTCTCCACATTCAACTTCTGTTAGTTTTAAGTGCTCCAAACCAGTTACTAATTTCAGAGTAGACGACTCTAAAATTCTTGTTCCTAAACCCAACTGTCCGTATTTACCATCACCAATAGTGTACAACTTTCCATTAGCTAGTCAACATTTTATAGAGGAGTTATTTATCACAGTATACGCAGAAAAAAAATACAAACCGGTCAAAAGAGCCGAATGTTTCCCACCACAAGAAATTTTTATAATTTTGCCATCAATTCCACTAACAGGGTCAATTTGTTCTTCTAAATTTACATCCAGATCCAAATTAGAAATTTCATTACTGTCAATAATATATAATTTATCATCGTCTAAAATATACAAAAAAAAAAAACGTTAAACAAGTGAATTATAAAACATTTCAAAAACATATTCAACCTGTAGCAAATATGATATGAAAGGCACCAAGAGATACACAAATCACAGCACGACTGAGTTTTAATACAAAATAATTTTTCTCGGAGTTATTCCTCCATCTTTTTCCAAGAAGAAATATTCGACCGTCTTCTAAAAAACGGATAACACTTTTTTGTTGTCATATATTGTAACATTCATTTCTACGATATTGTATACCCGAGAGAACAGCCGATTCCGATTCCCCACAAGCAATCTGCGCAACTGGGGAATCAAATCCTTCCATTACCATCGGTTCTTTCACGTCTTTAATGTCAATAAACCCTAGTTGTCCTTCTTCATTACTCCCAAATCCGTAGAGATTTCCTTTCTCTATAAAAACCATTAGAAAAATTAATATTTCTCAAATACCAAACTCTTTTTACAATACCAGTTAATACTATGCTGTGATTTTTCCCACATGCTATTTTCAATACACGTTCGTGTTTGAGAGCTATAAAAATTTAAATGATGTGTTACATGACTAGAATTGTAATATTTTACGTTGAAACCTTTAATGCATGTAGGTTTTACGGCTGACTTTGGAAATCCATGTCCAAGTTGTCCAACATCGTTATTACCAAACACAAAAACACGTCCAGTTTCTACAAAAAATGAAATAATACTGCATGTTATGCAGGCAGTTATATAAAATCGAGTAGCAGTTGTATTAATCATCGATTGCTTTTCGTATGTGAAACACTTGACTATTAATTACATGAATATTGATCTTTTTGCTTTCGACTCTTTTACGTAAAGGTGAGTCATGCTTATTCTACACGAATTTAAAGGGAAAGTTTCTAATTAATATAATCAAACCTGTTACTACAGCTGTATGATCAAATCCACAGGCGAGTTGTCGAATGGGATCCTTACGAATCCAAAACTTACTGGGAATGTTGTCTGCAAAATTACTTTTCCCGAAAGAAAATACGGCACCAGTATCTGAAAATTTTATTTGTCATTAATAAATTCTCGTTAACTAGGTTTTTGTTTAAAAAATACCTGGTATTTCAGGATCGGTATCCGATGCACTCATCCCATCAGGAGCATGTGGCAGCAAAACAATTTATAAGGCTATCTGGTGGCAGAATTTAGTAATTAGGGTGTTATAGGCGAGGATGTGAACAGAATCAATACAATAAATTTAAAACATTAAAAAAGGGACCAAGAAAGATAGAGGCATACTAACTATTTTTTCTTGAAAAGTTTCATGACTCTTTTTATTATAATTTATAAGATATAAATTTTACATTTTACAATTTACTACTACAAAAGTTTGAAAAATAAAAATAAAATATTGAGAAATCATTTACAGAGTTGTACCTGTGGTCAAAAAAAGAGGGCATAGAAAACAATATTCCCTCAAACTTTTATGTTTCCAAAACTTATAGTTTATAAGATATAGACATATTTTGCTCATAAGGTTCGCCTATCTGCCACCAGGTTGCAGCATCTCGTGGATGTGGTTAAATTCATGTAAATGCCGAAAATTACATATTAGGAACGCTCCTAGAGAGTTGTAACTTTTTTCTAAGATAGAAGACATACTAAACCATGTTTCCTTAAAGTTTCATGACTCCCCTTATTATAGTTTATAAGATGTAGATTTTTTACATTTTACAATACACTACTAAACCCCATCCACGAGATACTGCAACCTGGTGTCAGATAGGCGAACCTTATGAGCAAAAACTAAAAGTTTGTTTTTCATACAAAGTACGTAAGTTTTGGAAAAAGTTTTGTTTACCACGCCCTCTTTCTTTGACCACAGGTACAACTCTGTAAATGATTTCTCAATATTTTATTTTTATTTTTCAAATTTTTGTAGTAGTGAATTGTAAAATGTAAAAATCTATATCTTATAAATTATAAGTTTTGGAATCATAAAGTTTCAATGGAATATTGTTTACTATGCTCTCTTTCTTTGACCAAAGTACAATCATTTGTGCCTCAGTTTACCCTCCACTAATCTATTTACGAAAGAGTCAATTAAAAAAAAATCAACATGCTCAAATTCTTTCTATCACTACTTATTACTCAATCCGTTATGTAATGATCACTATTTATTACCCTATGTTCAATTTCATCATTTTTATTAGAGATAAAACAACTACAAACATAAGTACAAGTAAGTAGGTTATAAGACATATTACATTACTCAAATATTTTAATATTCTTGGAAACTTATATTAGTTTTAATGTTACTAGAAAAAGCTGAAACAAACTTTGTGTTATTGTTAAATTTTTATAATTTTCTGCAATCTGGTTTGCTTTGTAAAAGTTACTTAAACTGATATTTTCACACAGGAATAACTTATATCATGGAAGTCGTTTTGCCGCAGCTAATTTACTATCTTACAATACCGCTCATACTATTAACTTTATACCGAATACTAAATCGTTCATGGGTCCACGAGTACGTATTCGCTTCCCACTACTCTAAAATATCGATTGATATGACGAAAATTCTTGCGTCAACTAAAAAAGAATTATTTTCTCAATTATTAAAACAAGAATCGGCTATTGATGAACTTCGAAAAAAAAAAACTCTTCGTATTTTAGAAATTGGACCTGGCCCAGGAACAAATTTCATTCATTATCCAAACAATAGTCACTTAATTTGCTACGAACCGAATCCATATTTTCGAGATAGTATTTTGTCAAAGGCTGAGAAATTTACGAATATAAAACTTGAGCGACTTGTCACATCTGGAGCTGAAAAGTTAGTTGGAACAAATAACGATAGTGTCGATGCTGTTGTCTCTACGTTTGCACTTTGTAGCGTAGAAAACTTAGACGCCGTTTTTAAAGAAATCCACCGGGTTTTAGTTCCTGTAATTTTCTTTTAGTCAGGTTAAAACGCAAAATGAGAATTCATAAATAGTGAATTTTCTTAATCAAAAAAACTGGCATATAAAGTGATGCGAATTATGT
>JAQGAS010000103.1:0-103764 GCA_034686365.1 Pachymerium ferrugineum | reverse complement strand
TAAAATTTTACAAATTGCACAAAATGTTTTGCAAAATTTTGTAAAATTATTGTAAAATTTTACAAATTACACAAAATGTTTTGCAAAATTTTGTAAAATTATTGTAAAATTTTACAAATTGCACAAAATGTTTTGCAAAATTTTGTAAAATTATTGTAAAATTTTACAAATTACACAAAATATTTTGCAAAATTTTGTAAAATTATTGTAAAATTTTACAAATTACACAAAATATTTTGCAAAATTTTGTAAAGTTTTACAAATAACACAAAATGTTTTGCAAAATTATTGTAAAATTTTACAAATTACACAAAATGTTTTGTAAAGTTTTACAAATTACACGAAATGTTTTGCAAATTTTGTAAAGTTTTTGCAAACTTTTTGCAGCCAAATATAATGTAATGATCAAAGCATGACCCAAAATATAAAAAAAAATTCTACCCACTATAATTTCCACACAACATGTACAATCAATAAATGTCTAATGATCAAAAATCAAAACTGACTACACTCAGTTCTCAATTTTTCCCAATTAATCAACTTGTATAGTTACTAAAACCAGTCCCAAAAGAAATGAATACAATGGCAAAAAAATCAAAACGAAACACCTTAAATTTGCAGTTACCCTTATCCATTCGACGACTACAACCCACCAGCCGGAATCTACAATCACACATGGATCATCGCAGCGGGCAAACACCGATCCATCCAACTCTCTTTCAACGACTTCGACATTCCAGGCACACCAGGCAGCAGGCAATGCAAACCTGACAAAGGAGTTCTCAGTGTCTACTCAGGAAACAAGTACCACTCCAATACGAAAAAGGTATAAAGAAAAGAAAACTAACTAAGAGCCAAAACCATCTCAACTTTCAGACCCAACGGCGGCCGTCTCGTCGGTCATTTCTGCAATTTCAATAAACAAGGCAATCTGTACTCCAGAGGACATGTCATGAGACTAGTCTACGTGGCTCGATTTGATAAAGTGGGCAACGGCAGAGGCTTTCATGCCACTTATAAGATAACCCACAAGCACAAACCCTCTCACTCAGGTATTGGTGAAATGACTCTGTTTTTTGGTCCCCCTCTCTCTCCCCTCCCTTAAAGTAGACACGTTTATTGCATGTCTTGCAAATAAAACACACTCCACTGAGAATGGTGTTGTATCTTGGCCTTAGTAAATAGCTTTAAGACCCATCTGTTCTTTTAATGATTACTTTTACTAACCTGCTTATATTTAATGCACGTGAACAGATAAAAGCACTCACCTTTTTTGTTTGCAAATTTACACCGAGTGGCGGAACAAAGAAAAAAATTGTTGAGAGAAATCAATAAATAAAATGTGCGACACGTTCCATGAATGATGGTCGTGTTGATTTTGTAATTAAAGCCCTGGGTCAATTTCCACTAAATTACCCGACACAAAATTGAAAGCTAATAGTAATTTTAGAGCTTACTAAGATTTAGAGCCCCCTATTTTTTTTTTGCACTCTTCTCTCTTTCTCTATAATACCAAGTGTCTTCTGCAGGCTTTCCTAATGATGAGTTGTATGTTTCAAGACTAATTTCTAGCTGCCATTTCTAACTGCAAATCAAGTTAAAGAGAAAGTGTGGATGTTGATTGATATTTACTTAATAGTGATTTAATTGGTTGCAATGCAGTATGCGTTAATTGAGATAGGGTTTTAGTGTTATTACCTTAGGTTGTGTTTGTGTTCTTCCGGTTATTGATGAATGAAGGGTTCAATTTCAGGGTAGTGTTATGGTTGCAGAGAGAACTGATTTTAAAATAAATCTAATTAAATAAAGTCGTTAATCTGAATTTAATTAAAAATTCCACTGCCTGAAATAAATACTTTCAAGAGTAATTGAAAACCGAAACTTTAAATTTAATCTTAATAAGGTAGTTAACATTTTTGACAAGTTGGTTTTTAAATAAATCAGTTTGTCAAGTAAACAATAATTTAAATTTGTGTGTAATGACATCTTATCTAATCTGTCATGATGATATGTGGGACTACCAGCCAAAATAGTTCATTCATTTATCAGGGTTGAGCTTAGGGGGACCTTGAAATGGAAGTTGGAATTTCATTGGTGGCTGAACTAGGCCAGAATTTCTCTTTGAATGTCTATTGATGGCCGAACAAGATCAGAATTTTTATTGGTAGCCGAATTAGGCCAGGATTTCTATTGTTAGCCGAATTAGGCCAGGATTTCTATTGTTAGCCGAATTAGGCCAGGATTTCTATTGGTAGCCGAATTAGGCCAGGATTTCTATTGGTAGCCGAATTAGGCCAGGATTTCTATTGGTAGCCGAATTAGGCCAGGATTTCTATTGGTAGCCGAATTAGGCCAGGATTTCTATTGGGAGCCGAATTAGGCCAGGATTTCTATTGGTAGCCGAATTAGGCCAAGATTTCTATTGGTAGCCGAATTAGGCCAGGATTTCTATTGGTAGCCGAATTAGGCCAGGATTTCTATTGGTAGCCGAATTAGGCCAGGATTTCTATTGGTAGCCGAATTAGGCCAGGATTTCTATTGGTAGCCGAATTAGGCCAGGATTTCTATTGGTAGCCGAATTCGGGTAGATTGCATACTGAAGGTTTAAAGCAATAATTTTACTTCGTCTAACTTTCTTAAGACTATTTATGCATTTTATGATAGTAGTGATTATTTTATGTTTACGTCGTATATGATCTGCAAGTGATAACTCATTTTCTTGGTTCTTTACACCCAACGGAAGAAAAATAACAATTATTAACTGAAACTAGCAACTTATTAAAATTAATTAAAATTTTAATCAAAATCAACCTACCAAAACGTTTGATTGTCTCTTTAACTTGACTTGTACCCTTACAATCCAAAATTTCCATAAAAACATTTTCTAAAAGTCAACCATATCAAACAAACACTGCATAATCTTAAAGACAGTGTTCACGCGGGATCGAATTCTGGGTCATGCGCAATAATAAGTAGCAACACTTTCTCAACCCAGAGATCTTGCAACTCAAGTCACTTCAAATTACTTCTTCTATATCCAAAGGCAGTTAAAAATTCCTCAAGTTGAAAAAAAAAATTTCTTCCAAGAAACCATTGAGACTACTTCTTAGTCCACTCAGATTTTCTCATTGTGCAAAACGAATTACAACTTCATACTCAAATCTCCATAAAAGGTTAGGCTTTAGGATAGAGGGACCAAAGCACTATGCTCTGAATATAAATTAAGTGGCAGTCATATGAAACGCAAAACTTCTCTTCTGATGCTCATCTCTAGATGATGTAGGCAACGTAGCCTTGGGCAAACCGGCACTGCAGAGCAGCATCTCAGAAAATCAAGGTCCACATTTGGCAGTGGATGGGATAACCAACGGTGTATTGGCAGCTGGCTCCTGCATTTCAACCACTTTTGAGAAAGAACCTTGGTGGAGAGTGGATTTGCAGAGACGATACATTATTCACAGGGTTAAGATATACAACAGGGATCTAAAGGTGATCAATATGCACTTGTTGCAACTTTTACTTTTTTCCCTCCTCAAGTTTGCAGATTGAAAAATTTAAAAGTTGTCATTTCTTTTTTTTTATTTATAGGTGAAGATTTTTTTTTTCTTGGAGTGTGTTAAGAAATAATGTCTTCAGCTATTTCCAGTGATGTCCAACCTGGAGCAATGCCAGATGGAAATCATAAAACCCAATTTTTTCCAGTTATTCTTTCTGAATTGAGGGTTATTCCTCAAAACCACAACCAGAGTGCGGAAAAGGATGACTTATTGGTTTCCTTCATGCTATTTGTCATGTTTTTTTTCTTTCCTTCTATTTCAAACACTGCAAATTGCAAATAGTTGTCTCACACAAAAAAGGTGTTAAATGAGGTGCAGATTTAACTTGTGCTCGTATTAGGTTCTGTAGGTGGTGTAAAATTCTCTCCTTAAAGGTTCTAAATCTTCATAATGAGTTGCACCCTTCTAATGTAGGTGCAAAGATTTACCCTCAAGTAAATTGGATCTCTTAATAGATCTATCTTTCCCAAATCATTTGGATTTTTATTGATTTGCACTTATTTCAACTGGTTGCTTATTTGCACCTTTGAAGAATAAGTACAAAACTTTTGTACTTGAGGCAGTAGTTACACTGGGCAAAATTTCAACTTTTCAATTTGTAAATTCAGTAAAGTATTGGAAAAGATGGACTTTCAGAACATCTTTACCACCCCTAAAGGAACACTTTTCAATAAACTTTTAATCAAAAACTTAAAAAAATCTAATTTTTTTAAAAACTTTAAAAATGGGATTAGCACTTCAAAAATTGTGAAGTTTTTGAAAAGATGGAGTTTTTGAGATTTTAAGGTCGTTGATTGAAAATTCATTGAAAAGTGCTTCTTTACAGGTCGTAAAGATGTTCTTTTCATCCATCTTTTCAGTGACTTTCCCATTTGTAAAGTTGAAATTTCACCCAGTGTCACAGATGGAAGTTCAACTTCAATGATGTCATTTCATGCTTCAATTTATAAAGTAGTTAGCACAAGCTCCTTATTTTTAATGATAAATTTTTTCACCTACATAGGTAAAGTTATTCATAAGTAAAATAACCTTACAGTAAAGGTTATTTTTTTTAAATTTATAAGACAGCTAATAAACTCCATTTTAAATTACTCCCCTGAAGTGGCTGAAATATTTCATCTCTTGATTGACCCCAGTGATTTAAGACCCTTCACTTAAATTAATTGGGAACACTTGGGTTCATATTTTATACATGTGAAATAATCAATAATTTCACACCCTGGAGTAGGCCAAAGACATTTATATTTAATTGATTTCAACAGATGAGTTCCACCTCCCCTTCGCCCAATTGGCCAAAAGGACGTTATGGCTTACCAAAACCAAGGATCGGTTGTCCAGCAACTTCCACATCCCAATGGGAGAGTGGAATGAGGTACCATGACATGGAATGTCCTATAGCTATGGATGAATCAGTTCTCCATTGGTCAGAAGGAAGTCAACTCAAAGGTTTGACATTTATATTTATTTTCTATTTTAAATGAAATGTGTTTTATGATGACTTTTTTCTTGTCGGTCTCAGGTGGTCTTCAGGAATTGCAAGGTATTGAACAGCATTTTTGTATGCTTACTGATCAAAACCCAGAGGCAGAGGCAGAATGGATGCCGGGTCAATATTGCATCTTCCGCTACGGCGAGACTTGTCCCAACGGATTTCGAACGGGTTACATTCGATGGACGGAGAAGGAAGGCGCCAATAATAAGAATCGCAAAGAAGGAGTGTTGCCAGATGGAATCTACGACAACTACACGCTTATCCACTTCTGTTGCCGTGGAGACGGTGAGGTGGACCAACCAATACGTCTGCCCACAGGGACGCCTTTTTACTTATTGCAATACGGCATGGAATGTCAAAAAGTTGAAGGTACGTGTTCTTGTCAATAAGATTAAATCAAGTTCGGTGTTAGTCAAGTTGAAAGTTTTTTCTTCACACTTGTTTAGGTAAATTTATCTTTGAATGAAATCTATTTGATGCATTTAGTTCTTTTTGGTTGCAATATTTTAATTTCTTGCTGTTTAGTTGTTATAACATTAGGCAAAAACTACAATATTGACTTCATGTGAAGGTTATAAATACCACAAAACACTTTAAGAATCCCTTATGAACTGTATTTTGTTTGCTTTTGGTCATTTGGTAATCATAAACTTGATCCTAAAATTTGAAGGTCATTTGAAGGTTATGAATAGTACATAACACAGAACAAATTAGGAATCTCGTACAATAAACTCTGATGGTTTTTGATTACTTTATACTCTTAAGTTCATCACATCAGATTTTAGTCATTTTGTAGTCATAGATGGTCAGTATAATCAGTTCAAGTCTATTGATCAACTGATCATCTTTTGATAACATTATGTTACTTTTCTGGTCATATCATCAGTATTGTGACTACAAATGACCTAAAATTATAAATAAAGTGGTTTTTGTGGTAAGGTTATGAGCATCTATTGCACTTTAATATTATTACTATGTTTTATTTGTTGCAATCTGGACATTTCCTGTTTTTTAAGATTAGTTCAGTTAATTGCATACTTTCCCAATACAGAATATGAACTATTAAGGCAACTACACTATCACTTCAAAATTCTTGACAACAAACCTTGGAAATTATTTCTCCCTCTGATTAAAAACTATGAAAGCTCTCCAAAAAAAGAAAAAAAAATAAAACTTTCCCTTTCTAATATGTAGGACTGTGCAGAATGTAAACACCCAACCCATTATTTCTTAAGTAACAGACATGTTTGTCATTACTCTGAATACATTCAACATAAAGTTCCATAAACCATTACAAAAAAAAATTATTATAAAACATTTAAAACACAAACATAATCCACTATCCTACTATCATCATAAACAACCACTTAGAAAAAACAAAAAAGAGCATTCCCTCAATATCCTTAAACAAGATCAACAAAACAGTCAAAATAACAAACTCCCTTGAGTAAATCCCGCAGACTTCTGAAATAAACTTTAAACAGGTATGAACCCAAGGCAGCATTACTTTCATTTCTGCGAAGACAAAATTGCAGACATCGATGACCGTCGCTACTTCCAAAAGCCTCACCCGCACATCAACACGGCTCTATTCGATAGGGGTTTCACACTTTATTACTGCTATTACGACATATGTAAGTGAAGCTTATCCACCATGGCAAACATTGTGTACTATAAACTTTTATGCATTTCGGTAATTCCTTAGCAACAAGTCTTCGCGGCTTTCAAGTTCTTGTCGACAATTACGGCTATGTCAAGACACGAACTCGTTTCTGGGATAATAAACATTATGGTATCGCTCATGAAGCACACGAGAAGTTCAGTGAAGCTTATATCTGCATTCACCATCCCGTCTCTGAACCGGAAATGCCTATAGTGGATAAGAATTGCACGCAGCCAGTGCAAGGACAATTTGTTACGCTTTATGTCTACGATAGATTCGACATTCTCCAAGTGTGCGAAGTGGAAATCTATGGCAAAAGTAATTGATTTTTTTGTTACTGTCTGGTTTGCGTAGTTTGACCTGTTCTTGCCGTCTTAGCTGATCTTAGCTGTCACTGGTGGCTTTCTTCTTCTTCTTTTAATTGATTTTTAGTGTAAATATTGTTGAATTTTTATTGGCAATTGTGTGGGCAAGTTTAGGTTTGGTAAAGTGGAACATCTGTTGTGTCCAGGTGTTTTAATTTAACCAGCTAAGACCAGTGTGGTGTGGGGAGCAACTAATCTCTGTAAGAAAGCCGCAGCTGAATCCATAATGACACGAAACCTGATTATGTTGGAGGGTGTTGAAGGGAGACTGGTGTAACCCGCGAGAAAAAGCCAGTGGCATGTTTTAGATTATTGACCCAAAAGAACTGAAGACATGGGATTTCCATTTATAAAAGTCAGAGTTGGGGAGAGCTAAATGACATTTACTGTTTTACAATATAATTACTTGAGGGTGGATGCTGCTAGCAGGATAATATTTTTTAACCATTTAATGCAATTTTGGATATGTAATGTGATTACGTTTTAAAAAATTCTTTGCATATCAAATTGTGGTTACGTCGTATGCATTTTTAACTTTTTTAAAGGCTTACAACTGATATCTAGGAAGGATTAATTATTGCAATAAGTTCGTAGGTTTTGTCGCAAAAATATGCAGGAATTGAAGTGACTGGTCCAAAATATTGAACATTGCCATTATAAAAAAAAACTTTGTCAAATATTTTTACAAAATTGTTACATCAGGGTTTTTACCCAGATCTTGACTACTCACTGCAGTCAAGTGTAGCAATTTAAGTGCACTTCAATTGCTGCAACTAATTTTGCCTAATATAACATTTATAATACTATTTACCTTAAAATGTTGCAATAAATATTGCAATAAAAAAGTCACTAAAGTTCAGGTTAAAATAACTTAATTATTGTAAGTAATTTGGCAATTACTGTATTGATTATGTATAGTAATTGCTATAGTTATTGCAATACTGCACGTAATCAGTAATTTGGTCTCATAATTAGTATTACTACTTCAATGCAGTAAGGTAGTAATACTGCAAAGATTTCATTGCAATATTAAGCAATCAGCTACAAAAAGTAGAATTCAAAAGTGTTAATTTTGCATTTGGAAAAAGAAGTTGCTGACAACTGAATTATTCAAGCTCACAACATACCCTAAATCAGCTTTTTTTCCTTTAAAAAAAAAATTCAGTGGAAAAACTTTATAATAAATACATTCCTTATACCCTGGGAAAAGCCTCTATTAAAGATTGTTACCCAAGGCCTGATTGAGTGGCATGAAGTGTAAACCCCCCCTTTTTAACACCACAGTTCAAAAAGCCTCACCCCAGCAGAATAAAAGAACTCTACTGAACAATTCCCTTTTACCCATGCCTATTTAGAAGTCTGCGGACAGCCGTTGGGCATGGCAGCAGAAGAAATCCCGGACTGGCAAATTTCAGCAACGTCCACATCCGACCCACATTCTTTTCATCCGACCAATGGACGACTCAATCATCGATTTGGATGGTGCGCCGACCAGGACGACGAACTCAAGTCACTGCAGGTAAGTTTCCCTTACCAATTACCCAACCTGACGACATCATCAACTTTAATGATATTCATGGTTGGCAACTAACTGCCAAGAAATGCGCACTTGTAGACCTAAGTGGCTGTAAACATAAAAGAGAATACCTAGAGAGAAGGCAAATTTTCCAAGAGATTGAGAAAACAACAGCTGTTGTGGACAGGTCGTTAGCCCATAAGCTGGAGCAAGAGAAGACACAAAGAGAAGAAAGAAGGAGAAAAAAAATGGAAACTATAAATTAGTCCCCCACGCGTTCCTTGACTGCCTTGCTTTGCTTCTCTGAGATAATTAAAAAAAATGAAATTCATGGATGGAAACTGCTGCATTTTCAGGTCGACCTGGGCAATCTCACCACCATAACGGGATTGGTAACTCAAGGGTTAAGTCAAGCCTCTCGCTCTATTTATGTCAAGAAATTCCTTATCTCCTTCAGTAATGATAATCTCACCTGGTGGAGCGAAGAGGAACCAGTTGGTGTTACTAAAGTAAGCTTTTTTAAATATTTAATTGCTGAAATTTATTGAAATTTGGAAATGACAAACATTACTTCAAGAGTTTCCTGCATGCTACTTATTTAAGTATAGACATTGTCTTTAGGCAATTTAAGTTTTTTAGTTGTTAATCACTGATGACTCTTTATAAGTAAAGACAGCACAAATTATTTGTGAATGTCTAAAAATAGATTTTCAGGATCAATAGAAGTATAGGTACTATATATATATATATATTGTCGTGTTTTGCAGGTTTTAGATATCGATTGTGGGGTGCTCGTACTTTTTCCTCACTGGTTATTCCTTTGGGACACTTTTGTAAAGTTTTGCAGTTTGTGTATTTAGTTTGTTTCTTGATTAGTTCAATTTTTCTTATGTTTTTGATGTGGTAGTGACTTTTGGTGTTGCTTGTGTTCCTTTCATTTGTTGCGTTTGGTAGTTTACTGTCTTAGTCGAGTTTTCTTGTTGTTTTTGTTTTGTGTCGTCGTGTGCGGACCTGGTAGCTGCTGGCGACTTTTTTTCTCAGTCAGTAGAAAATACATTTTGTAACAAGTCTTTTATGTACTACAGTTCTCTATACACTTTTAACTGTTAGTCGGGGGACTTTACCCTAAACACTTATTTTAGTCCTAATACTGATGTAATAATATTACATAATACCAAACACTGTGAATTCAATATTATGTGATGTTCACCCCTGTCCCCACACTTCCTTCGTGAGACCCTAGGTGGGCATTTGGTGTGAGAGAGGGAGAAGGTGAGCAGCACCAGGCTGGGCTGCCAGCCCGCGCCTTGGTGTAAAGGAGTTGTTGCCGAGTGTGTGACTAGAGACCATCGTGTGGTTACTCAACATGCCATGGAAGCACCATGTCACGTCTGCCCTAAGTCCCCTAGCTCATGTGTAGACAGGGTGTTACACAATTACAACAGTTACAACAATTACAACAGTTACAACAGTTAATGCAAGATTTTTGTCGAAATGACAGGTCTTGTATGAGAGCAGGGATGATACGTGACCTGTCATCTACACTTGTGTATAAACATGCAGGATATACCTTAGTTCTGGAAGCAAACTTCAACAGGCTTTTGTAATATCTCTTTTAAGTGCCCAAATCTTACATTTCACTTATACTTATTGCTTAGACATTTTAGTTCTTCTATGTGAATATTATAATAGTTTAATTCCTATTATTGTTTTCTTTATTGGGATTGAATGAATAATTTAGTACTCGTGTTTTATTTCAATTTAAGGCCATTGCTCACAATGCAATATAAACACCAGAACACATTTGCATTGCATGAGAAATAAGAAAAAAAACTCAACTAGATATGATGAAATTGAATCTTATTCAAAAAAAAATTTCTCTTCCAAATGCTTTATTACTCCAGAATTCAATTACGAAGTACCAGACTCGTTTATAACAAAAACTCTTCAAACTTTTCCCTTTTTAAAAAAAATATTATGAAGAAAGAAGAAAATCGTCTTTCAATCGATTAACATCGAACCATTTTTCATTCATCTTTTAAAAAGGGAAAAAAAGGGAATTGACAGTATTATCTCTCAGCAAGACTATGATTAGCTTTCAAAGCTTTCAATTACGATCAGTGTCATGTGTCAAAAATTTTTTTAAGGGAGAAAAAAAATTTTTTCAATCATCTTATCTCCTTCCTGGTAATTGCTGACATTAAAATAATGATCACATTACCTTTTCTTTGCTAATTCAGCACAAAAGAAATTAGTTCCTCCAATAACCTTTTTTTAAAAAGACCTAATAAGAGTATCCTATTTCCACTATTTTTCAAAAATTTTTCAAAAATTTTTCAAAAATTTTTCAAAAATTGTTTTTCAAAAATTGTTTTTCAAAATCGATCCAACATTTCATGAACAATATTGGTCACTAAAGTCCAATAATAATATTGCTAATTACCCCCATTGGTCCTATTCAATGATATCTTAATACGGTCCCAACTAATGTTTCCTACAAGGAATCGACGGCTTTATATCCCCCTCTAGAGGAAATCCATGTCTTAGGATTTTTACTCCTCAGCTGGAGTCGATCTTGAGAGCTTAATGGCACCAGAGACTGCAATGGTCATGCGGCCAAACAAGTTGATCAATTAGAGTTCACGCAAGAGATAGAGAACAACATGAAAAAGAATTGCTGACCAACACACCAGCTATAAAAGAGAGAATTTGTCTTTGTGGTGTTATTGGTCATTAACCCCAAATGGTTTAATTTGTTATATTATTATTTATCGCCTTTCTTTTGCCCTTTCATTACATTTCAAATTAATAAGAAATTAGGTTTATTTTTTTGTTGTTAAGAAGAAAGAATATAAGAAGTGTTGTTTGAATGACTTGTGTATCCCGCAACTGTCAGTCCTAGAGGTGTCATCCCCATGGTACACCTTAAAAGTGACAAATATCACCCTGTTGGCACCTTTTGTTTTTATAGGGAACGTATGTAAGGGCCGTGTCACAGGTTGTTAGACACGTGACCATTTCAGTTGTTATTAAAGAGACGTTACTGCAATCTATTAAAGGGGTAGTAACATTGTAATAAACTTTTTTTTTTTTTTTGATAAATTTTTATTGAGTTTTTTTGATAAAGTGTAGTGAACTGAATGGAATTTGTAATCGGATTTTGTAGTTTTTTTGTTTTTTTTTTTTTGCAACTGGTCACATGGTTTTGATGCAACCAATAAATATATTGAATGGACTCTCGTGATTTTTCAGTGTTGGTTGTCAGTGGAGGTAGATAATCGTGTGATGGTTGGACGGAACAAATCTATTTTGAGGTGTAAATCTAAAATAGTGTCATCTGTTGTGGGTTAGACGATTGAAAGTATCACTCAAAAGTGCAAGGTGGAAATGTCAGAGGTTTTTTTGCAGAGGTTAGACCCTTTGGGAACCATATCAGACAAGATGGGAAATGAAATTGTATCTGGGCAAAAGGAGAGGAAATTGAAATTAATAGTTTTTTGGGGGTTTTAGTTCTTGTAGTGAATAATAAAATTGCATTAAAAATTTAAAAGTTACCGTATATTAGAAGTTATTTTAAGAAATTTACTTAAGATCAATGCATAGCTAGTTCATTATAATAAAATACTAGAATATTAAAAATTTGATATTGTAGAACTGCAATCAGTCATGTAAATTAGCCTGAACACCAGATGTTCGTTTATTATTAAGGATTAGTGTGTAGTCAAACTGATTCACAGTTTAACAACAGATGGCGTTAGTTGTGGCAATTCACTGCGCAAGTAGTACGAGGCAATATTGGCACTATTACATCTTCCCATAATACACCATGCGGGAAAAAAATTGGTGTTCAAACATTTGGTACAATCAAAACTACAAATACTAATCAATTGTAATGATTTTACTATTCAATACTTGAGTACATCTGCAATTACTTGCTGCTGGGCAAGGTAACCAATTTTTGGCTTATTTAATTCCTATTGGTGCAACTGGCTAAGGAAGTGGCTCATATTTATTGCAACCATATTTACTGCAGATGCAACCATTTTTAACAGACCACTGCATATCATGTTTCTTTGTGCATTGCAATGGCGTTAACCACTCATATTCTTCCAAAGAATTTTCAGCTGTTATAATGTTGGGGTGCCATCCTGTATGTGGTTCAAAAACCATACATGGTACATATGCAGTCTTACCTATGCAGGTCATGATCAAAATTCATCATTGTAATGTTTTACTTTTGACACTGTCCAAGATTTTGTCTCTTGCAACTGCTCTTTTGGGGTACTTATCTTTGTCTTATTCCCTCTTTTGTTCCCTAATTTCACTTCACTTCAGACTCAGCCCTCTTTCTGTCTCTTGTTCTGCTATTTCTGTTGCTATTCTGCCCACTCTACTCATGCTCACACTAACTCCAACTTTATTATTAATTACCTAATATGCCCTTTGAGCTACCTGCCTGACTCACCCTCAGGTAAACTGAATCATTGTTACATCTGTTTTCTCTTCTTATATTTTCAGATCTATGACTGTTTCCAATGCAAAGTGACAGACTTCAAAAACAAGCTAAAAATCACGTACAACATGCTGAAGCCCATCAAAGCCCGTTTCCTTCGATATTCCATAGTCGAATACAAAGACAGTCCCTGCACCAGAATTGAAATTCTAGGCTGCAGAGGAGAAGGTACCGTAATAAGAAAAAGAAATTCATTACCCTCATCCTTAACCCCTTTCTCAACCTCCTAATTCACCCTCTTTTTTTCTCTCTCTTTTCTCTGCTCCGCCTTTTCCTTTAGTTTCATGTGGAAGTAATTACAATAGTCCCACTGGGACTCTAACATCTCCCAACCACCCATATTATTACGGACAAGACAAATCCTGCCTTTGGACAATCTCTCCACCTACTGACGACACGCACGTGTTTCTCAAATTCTATCTAATTGAGCTTGCTCCTAAAGAACATCTAGATCTTGCGGGTAACTGTAGTGACAGTTTGACCATTGAATCTGGAGATGGCCTCATGACCATTCGATCGAAGGAGGAGAAAAATTTCCCAAGATACATCGTGTCCAATGGGACTTTGCAAATCAAGCTGCAGAGCTGTTTCCGTTCTACTATCACACGTCGCAGAGGATTCTACGCCAATTATTCTTTTGTAGGTAAGACAGATGGACTTGGGTTAAGTCTCGCGCCAACAGGGGTTAATTTCCCAGGATTGCGAAAATGGGCATTGCACTCTTAATTTATACGAGATTCGTGTGGATGTGGTGTGAGTAAATCTCCACTCTTTAGTCGATTGAAATGTCAGGATAATAACTTTGCTTAAATGTTGTTTTTTTTTCCTTTGTAAGATTAAAGGGGCAATCAACCACTTTGTCAAGGTAATTTAAATAAACGTTTGTGCATTAAAAGATTGAATTTTGATAATAACATCAGTTAACAATGACCTTTAGTTAATAATACCTTACATTGTAGAAGGATTGATTGCCCCTTTAAGTTAGCTGGTTTCTTAAAAAAGGGAATAGATTCAAATAATTATTGTCGTTTCATATTTCAAAATCCTTTTTGAATCCTTAGAAAATTAAAAAATTCCAAAAATCCCCCTCGAGATTTAATAATTTTTCTTAACCTTTAATCAGGCAACTTTATTTTATGGATGACCATCAGTTCCCAAAACTTAAAAATTACAGCCAAATGGTGTTCTACATAGGCATAGCTGCAAATAATTCCTTGATTTTCTATTTTCACTCCCTTCTATGTAGCTTTTAATTCCTATTGGTGGCCAAACTTGGCACACCTAAGATCACATGACTGGAAAAAACACATTTTTAGTTCTTTAATGGATCATAAAACTATTATTTAAACTAGTGGACTAGGAATTACTAATTATAACCTTTAGTTATCATTAGCTTATAAAAGGGTTGATTGCCCCTTTAAGTTAGCTGTTTTCTTTAAAAAAAAAAAGGAATAGATTCAAATAATTATTGTGGTTTAATATTTCAAAATCCCTTTTCTCTCTTAAAAAATTAAAGTATTCCAAAAATCCCCTCTCAAGATTTAATTATTTTTCTTAACATTTCCTTCATTTCCAGGTGCTTCAATAAAAAATTTCATTAAAACTCTTTTCTCTTTTAAAATGAAATTAAAAGGTTTTGATAAGGTTCTATACTTATATTGTTTTATTCATTAATTTTTCTTTAGTCAAATTTGTTACACGTGTTTTCAAGAAGATATCATTCATTTTTCATCCTCTTAAAATTATCTTATAAAGACAAGTTTTAAGAGTTTTCAATGTAAAAAAAAAAAATTGTGATGCCATATTTAATTTATTATTTGCATGGCTTGTAACTTCATTTTGAAATGCGTGTCTTGACTGCGTGAAATTTTTATGTGCAGACTGTCCCGGTTGCGGAATAGGCGATTTCTTCTGTGCAGAGATACACACGTGCACGTCCCCTTGTGGTTACATTATGTCAGCCGGGTACCCGCTTTCGTACGATAATCAGCACAGATGCCGATGGCACATACAAGTGGCGATCAATCATTACATCAACATTTCGGTCGAAGATTTCGACATAGATGGCGGTGCCAAGTGCGAAGATGATTTTGTCGATGTTTATGACGGTGAAGTCATTCTCAAGGTAAGATTGTTCTCGCTCTTTTTATTTTACCCCTAAATTGGTCTAACCAATAGCACTCTTTGGCGGAATATGTGAACCATAAATAAATAGTTTGTCTTATCTGTTTAAGACATTCAAGTTATATTGATTTACACATACAATTTCCCTGGTTAGAGTGTGGGGAAAATGAAGATAATAACCCGTATGTGTCATAAAATAATTAGACTTTTACTATTCTAATCTAACCTTATATTTTTTTGTTTACTAATTATATTCTCAAACAGGATATTTACCGTTAGATCCCCTTATTCAATCCCGAATTAGGGTAATTAAAAAATACTGTCCTAACCCTGCACTGGTTTGCGTAGTTTGTTGGAATAATTTTATTTCAGTAATTTACTGGACTAAACGTTTTAATAATAATAACTTTATTATAATAAGACAGAAACTCATTTTCGAGCCTCATACCAAAAAATTGGTAACATAAAATTCCCAAATAAATTTCGTGAATCGGCCAAAACTGAAATAACTATAACATTTTTAAAGTGTAGTCACGTAACAAATTCTATTCTCACAATAGCTTAAATATTATTCGAATGCTCCTATTTCGCATATTATACCTATGTTTGTACAGCTGCCGCAATCCCATGAACCCCAGCAACCATTGTTATAGTTAAGCAAAACAATGCAGTCCAGATTACGTGGTGGCTCACACCAGTCTGTATAATTTATCTTTTCATAACTCGTCATCCAAACGAATTCACCATTCACACGTAAAGCTGACGTATAATAACGTAATTTGCCTTCGATAAAAAATAAGATTATTCTCGATGAAATATTTGAAAAATATTTTCGATTTACCCAAAGGGTTGTCTTGCAAATGGAGTGCAACAGCAACGGTTTCGTCCCGAGTTTCAAGTGCTAATAAAGAAGAGTTCTTTTGATTACAATATCGCAATGAGCCCGTAAAATCTAAATGTTCATTTGGTGCAAAGTGGTAACACCCTGTTGTCACTTTGACAAAATCATCCGGACAATTGCCATTTCGAAGTATCGTAGTACAGTTGTACGTAGTGAAGAATAAAGACAAAACGAAAATTGCACATGGACGCTCTAAATAAAAAATAAAGGTTATTCTAAAAACACAAAATGAAGAAAATGAGTATTAACCAAAAAGCTTCATACTGATTTGCTAAACACCGCAAAGTGTCGTTCAGATAATCGATCAATCTTTATACAATTTTGTCAGACACATAAAAGTGCTTACAAAACACAAGTGTAAGTTCTCATAAAAACGCCAATGAATGCAAGGCGGATGTGTGACAACGCGAGTCTTTAGAAAAAAAGCAGAATCATTCTTACATAAGGAACATATTAAAATGTTTATACAATTTACCTAGTGAATGTGTGTAATGACTATGAAGTTTAAACGAAATGCTTCGTCAGGGGTTTCAAGACCTAACAAAGCCGAATCCTTTCCTTTACAATAGAGAAACGATTCTAAATAAGTCAACTTTTCAGAAGGTACGAAGTGGTAAGTGGTAGCACCCTGTTGTCAACTTAACAAAATCATCTGGACAACTGTTAGTTCGTAACGTCCAGCACATTTATTTGTACTGTTGACTAAAGACAAAATGACAACCGTCAATGGATGAACTAAAAATATATATATAATTCTAAACTTTAGTAAACTCAAAGAAAAATAATTATTTACCCAAAATCTTCATATTGGATAGAAAAACAGATCACAACTGTCGTTCAGATGATCTGCCCTAACAGCAGTCAGCAAATTAAACCGATAAATATAAGGATATTTATCCTACCTGGAACTTGCATATGCAAAGTTCTCAAAAAAAAAAAAAGATAACTATCCATACATAAAAAATAAAGGTCACGTGAACTATTGATTATTTCCTATCGTAGTGCGGATGGTTTAAATTTAAAAAATTTTATTGATTGAGATAGTTTGAGGGTGCGCCCTCAATATAGGTGCACCCTCTAAAAAGGGAGTTGCAATGTTCCTTGAGGAGAGGTGGTGTTAGAACACGTTTTTTCCTATAGTTTAGTAGTGTCCCAAAGAACAAATTGATATGCTGGAATAATTTTATTTCAGTAATTTACTGGACTAAATGTTTTAATAATGAGAACTTTATTATAATAACCAGAAACTCATTTCTGAGCCTCACTCCAAAAAATTTGTAACACAAAAATCCAAATAAATTTTGAGAATCGGGAAAAACTGAATTAACTATACCATTTTTAAAATGTAGTCACATAACAAATGCTATTCTCATAGTAGCTTATATTATTCTAATGCTCCTATGCCGTACGTTGGATTATTTGTTTCGCATATTATACCTAAGTGTCTATCACTACCGCAATCCCATGAAACCCAGCAACCAGTGATATGGTTAAGCAAAACAATGCAGTCCATATTACGTGGTGGCACACACCAGTCTGTATAATTTATCCTTTCATAACTCGTCATCCAAACGAAATCCCCATTCACACGTAAAGCTGACGTATGATAAAGTAAGGTGCCTTCGAAAAAAATAAGATTATTCTCGATGAAATATTTGAAACATATTTTCGATTTACCCAAAAGGTTGTCTTGCAAATGAAGTAGAAGAGCAACGGTTTCGTTTCGAGTTTCAAGTGCTAATAAAGAAGAGTTCTTTTGTTTACAATATCGCAATGAGCCCGTAAAATCTAAATATTCATTTGGTGCAAAGTGGTAACACCCTGTTGTCAATTTGACAAAATCATCCGGACAACCGTCATTTCGAAGTATCGTAGTACAGTTGTACGTATTGAAGAATAAAGACAAAACGAAAATTGCACATGGACGCTCTAAATAAAAAATAAAGGTTATTCTAAAAACACAAAATGAAGAAAATGAGTATTAACCAAAAAGCTTCATACTGATTTGCTAAACACCGCAAAGTGTCGTTCAGATAATCGATCAATCTTTATACAATTTTGTCAGACACATAAAAGTGCTTACAAAACACAAGTGTAAGTTCTCATAAAAACGCCAATGAATGCAAGGCGGATGTGTGACAACGCGAGTCTTTAGAAAAAAAGCAGAATCATTCTTACATAAGGAACATATTAAAATGTTTATACAATTTACCTAGTGAATGTGTGTAATGACTATGAAGTTTAAACGAAATGCTTCGTCAGGAGTTTCAAGACCTAACAAAGACGAATCCTTTCCTTTACAGTACAGAGAAACTATTCTAAATAAGTCAACTTTTCTGAAAGTACGAAGTGGTCAGTGGTAGCACCCTGTTGTCAACTTGACAAAATCATCTGCACATTTGTTAGTTCGTAACGTATCAGCACATTTATTTGTACTGATGACTAAAGACAAAATGACAACCGTCAATGAATGAACTAAAAACGTATACCGTATCGCCGCGATTTGCAGCCGATTTACCCAAAATCTTCATATTGGATAGGTAAACAGAACAAAACTCGTTCGAATGACCTGCCCCTAATAGCAGTTAGCAAATTTAAACCGATAAATATAGGAATATTTATCATACCTGCAACTTGCATATGTAAGTTCTCAAGAAAAAAGATAACTATCCCATACCAAACATACATAAAAAATAAAGGTCACTTGAACTATCGTAGTGCGGATGGTTTAAATTAAAAAATTTTTATTTATTGATATAATTTGAAGGTGCTCCCTCAATATAGGTGCACCCTCTGAAAAAGGAGTTGCAATTTTCCTTAAGAACACTTTTTTTTCCTATAGTTTGGTAAGTCCCAAAGAACAAATTGATATGCTGGAATAATTTTATTTCAGTAATTTACTGGACTAAATGTTTTAATAATAATAAAAACTTTACTACATAAGAAGACAGAAACTCAAAAAATTTCTAACATAAAATCCCAAATAAATTACGCGAACCGGTCAAAACTGAAATAACTAAACCATTTTTAAAACGTAGTCACATAACAAATGCTATTCTCACGCGTTGAATATAATATTAATCTAATATATTTTCGTAAGTCGGATTACTTGTTTCGCATATAATACCTGTGTCTCTATTACGCCGCAATTGTACGCACGCCAGCAACCATTGTTATTTCCATTTGCTCGCAAAAGAATACAATCTTCATTACTCAATCCATATGGACACTAGTCCGTATGCTTTATCTTTTCATAATTCGACATCCGAACGAATTCACCAGGATACAAACGATAAGCTGACGTATAATAATACGTCATAGCTTCGAAAAAAAGAAGGATTATAATCGATGAAATATTTGAAACTTATTTTCGATTTACCCATAGGTGTGTAAAACAAATAAAGTTTAACAGCATAGATTTCTTCCGGAGTTTCAAGTGTTAATAAAGAAGAGTTCTTTTGTTTACAATATTTCAGTGATCCCATATAACCTAAATGTGCATTTGGTGCAAAATGGTAACAACCTGTTGCCAATTTGACAAAATCATCTGGACAGCCGTCATTTTGAAGTGTCGTACTACAGTTGTACGTATTGAAGAATAAAGACAAAACTAAAATTGCACATGGACGCTCTAAATAAGTAAAATAGAGGTTACGCTAAAAAGACAAAATGAAGAAAAACGAGTATGTACCGAAAAGCTTCATACCGAGTTGCTAAACACTGCAAAGTGTCGTTCAGATACACATTACCAAAATATTAGCAGATATATAAAAGTGTTTATCAAAAAACACATGTATACTTTCTCAGAAAAACGCCAATGCCACATTTCTGACTTATCTACGTGACTATGCACAACTTTCAGGGAGTTTGCGCAATTTGACTTATACCGTATGACGATTTTCAGGATGCGCAGAACCGAGTTAAACCAAAGATTACGTTCTTTGCGCATCCCATAAATCGTCGTTTTAGTGTACCGTATTAAGTATTTGCCTATTACTGTCTGCTTTATCGTCTCAAGTAAAGTTTAAGTATCAAAACATATACAAAACACAATGTTCATTAAAAGTTATCAAATATAGAATTTTAAGTCTTAGGAAATCTAGTCAATTGTAAAAAGTAATTTGTGATTAATGAGGCCCAGTGGGTGAATTCGAAAATGCAACACACCCACATGTGTGTGTGAAAAGACCATAATTGAAGTTTTTCTACAATCTGCGATTTTACTTTATTTTTATTACATTTTCTGCAGATATTTTTAACAATAAATTGCAAGTGTATGTAATAGTTAAACAAAAAAAATGTAATGACGTAGCATTGAACTTTGGCCTTTATTCAAAACAGCTTATATGTAATGTTGCTACTATCAATCCACTCCCCGAAAATTATTTCTTATTGACCAAAAGTGAAATTAATTAAATGTAAATTCAATTTTTGTATAAATACAAAATGAAGTTTCAACATTGGTACACTTCTTATCATTTTTATTTGTTTTAATGTAAAAATTAAATTTAGAATGTTAAGTTTCACAAATAACAGCTGCGAGTGCTTGTTGCTCGCATTTGTAAGCGTGCCAGCAATTAGTACTAGTTCTATTATACGACAACATGAGGCAATTGGTGTTCGAAGCTACCGAATCTGAACACCAGTCTGTGAAGCCTATTTTTTCATAACTCGTCATCCAAAAGAATTCATTAAATATACGCAAGGCAGATGTGTGATAACGCGAGTCTTTAGAAAAAAAAAACAAATTAATATTACGTAAGGAAATATCAAAATGTTTATATAATTTACCTAGTGAAGGTGTGTAAAGAATGTGAAGTTTTAATGCAAATACTTCTTCAGGGGTTTCAAGACCTAACAAAGACGATTCTTTTCCTTTACAGTATTGAAACGACTCTAAATAAGTCAACTTTTCATACGGTGCGAAGTGGTAGCACCCTGTTGTCAACTTGACAAAATCAACTGGACAAATGTTAGTTCGAAACGTATCAGCACATTTATTTGTACTGATGACTAAAGACAAAATGACAACCGTCAATGGATGAACTAAAAAATATATACATGAATTCTAAAGTTTAGTAAGCTCAAAAAAAAATAATTATTTACCCAAAATCTTCATATTGGATAGGTAAATAGAACGAAACTGTCGTTCGGATGATCTGCCCCTAATAGTAGTCAGCAAATTTAAACCGATAAATATAAGAATATTTATCATACCTGGGAACTTGCATATGTAAGTTCTCAAGAAAAAAGATAACTATCCATACTATACATACATACGTAAAAAATAAAGGTCACGTGAACTATTGGTTATTCTAATCTAACCTTTTATTTTTTTGCTTACTAATCACATTTTTAAACATGATGTAGATAGGTTTAATCAAGTCCATGTCAGGTATATCTCATATTACTCCCCTCATTCAATCCCGTAGTTCGAGTAATTAAAAAATACTGTCCTAACCCTGTACTGATTTGCGTAGTTTGCTGGAATAATTTTGTTTCAGTAATTGACTGGACTAAATGTTTTAATAATAAAAAGAAAGAAAGTCATTTCCGAGCCTCACTCCAAAATATTTGTAACATAAAATTCCCAAATAATTTTTGCGAATCGCCAAAACTAAAACAACTATACAATTTTTAAAATGTAATAACATAATAGATACTATTCTCACGAGTTTTATACAATAGCATAAATATTATTCTTATGCTCCTACTAAGTTGGAATATTTGTTTCGCATATTATACCTGTGCCTTCATGTATGCTGCAAGACCGTAATTCCCAGCAACCCTTGTTAAGTCTATTCGAATACAAAGTAATACAATCTCCATCATTATATCCAATTGAACACCAGTCTGTATTTTTTATCCTTTCATAACTCGTCATCCAAACGAATTCATTACTCACACGTAAACCTGACGTGTAATAATGTCTGTTGCCTTCGATTAAAAATAAGATTATTCTCGATGAAATATTTGTAACATATTTTCGATTTACCATAAACGTCGTAGTGCAAACCGACTCTAACAACAAAGATTTCCGCCAGAGTTTCAAGTGCTAATAAAGAAGAGTTCTTTTGTTTACAATATCGCAATGAGTCCGTAAAATTTAAATGTGCATTTGGTACAAAGTGATAACACCCTGTTGTCAATTTGACAAAATCCTTTGGACAATTGCCATTTCGAAGTATCGTAGTACAATTGTACGTATTGAAGAACAAAGACAAAACGAAAATTGCGCATTGACGCTCTAAATAAAAAAAATAAAAATATATTCTAAAGTTTAGTAAACTCAAAGAAAAATAATTATTTACCCAAAATCTTCATATTGGGTAGGTAAAACAGAACACAACTGTCGTTCAGATGATCTGCCCCTAATAGCAGTCAGCAAATTTAAACCGATAAATATAGGATTATTTATCATACCTGCAACTTTAGTTGTCAGGAAAAAAAGATAACTATCCATACTATACATACATAAAAAATAAAGGTCACTTGAACTATTGATTATTTCCTATCGTAGTGCGGATGATTTAAATTAAAAAAAATTATTGATTGTGAAATTTTGAGGTTGCGCCCTTAATATAGGTGCACCCTCTAAAAAGGGAGTTGCAATTTTCCTTGAGAAGAGGTGTTATTAGAACACCTTTTTTTCTACAATTTGGTTGTGTCCCAAAGAACAAATGCAATTCACCTTTAAAAATGTTAATCCACTTTTTTATTTCTATTAGTGTATACACATAACGCATTGAATTGCAATAACGACAACTACGGAAGTCATTTAAATCTACTATTAGTTATTTCCGCATTTTATTAATTCAATATTACTGACATTCAACATACAAAATCAGAATTGCAATTTTATATAAAGAAAATTCCAATCAGCCGTAATTTCTATCAGTTTTTATCACTTTTATTCGTTAATTTCAGATAAGGAAACTTTTCCTTCGCAAATTATTCCTGCGTTGGATGGGAAGAAAATTTTCCTTCGCAAATTATTCCTACGTCCCAAAAATCTTTACAGAGTTGCGTAAACCAACAATTATTATAGCTTGTTTTTGTAATAGTAAACAATTGTTATTAATTGAATATCCTGAACACCAGTCTGAGAAGTTTACTTTTTCAAAAGTAGATAGCCACACAAACCCATCCAACACTCGCATAGCAGCCGTGTAATATTACGAGTCTTTTATTTTTTTTTTTAAAAATTAGAATTATTTTGGACATGATAACGTAGACCGTGATTCCAATTTACCCATTGACGGAGTGTAGTAAAGGTGAAGTCTAATAGCAAATACTTCTTCCGGGGTTTCAAGTGCTAATAAAGATGAATTCTTTCACATGCAATAATGCATTGAATCCATATTCATATAGTTTAAATGAACATCAGGTGCAAAATGATAACACCCCGTTGTCAAGTTCGCAAAAAAGAGACAACTATCTTCATAAAAATGCATTGTTAACGGTTATGTAACTAATGGGTTATGAAAGACGTGTCAATCACGTCAATCTTAACGGTTTATAAAAGGTGACATACCAGGCAAATTATCTAAACCTGCACAGGGTTCTGATTACTATGTTGCCCTCTTTACTTTCCCCACACAACTTTTAAATTTAAAAAAAAATATATTTAGTAAACTCAAAGAAAAATAATTATTTACCCAAAATCTTCATATTGGATAGGTAAACAGAACAAAACTGTCGTTCAGACGATCTGCCCCTAATAGCAGTCAGCAAATTTAAACCGATAAATATAAGAATATTTATCATACCTGGGAACTTGCATATGCAAGTTCTCAAGAAAAAAAGATAACTGTCCATACTATTGTATACACACATAAAAAATAAAGGTCATGTGAACCATTGATTATTCTAATCTAACCTTATAGTTTTATTGCTTACTATGTAATCACAAAAATACTGTCCTAACCCTGCACTGGTTTGCGTAGTTTGCTGGAATAATTTCATATCAGTAATTTACTGGACTAATTGTTTTAATAATAAGAACTTTATTATAATAATAAGACGGAACCTCATTTTCCGGGCCTCACTCCAAAAAAATTTGTAACATAAAATTCTCAAATATATTTGCGGATCGGCTAAAACCGAAATAACTGTACCATTTTTAAAATTTAATCACATAATAAATGCTATTCTCACACGTTCTTTACAATAGCATAAATATTATTCTAATGCTCCTATTTCCTAAGTTGGATTATTTGTTTCGCATATTATGCCTGTGCCTTCATGTTTGCCGCAAGTGGCTGTATGCCAGCAAAAATTGGAATTGCCAGTTATCGACGACAAAAGAACACAATCAGAAGTACCCATTCCTTTTGGACACCAGTCTGTAAAATTTATTTTTTCATAACTCGTCATCCAAACGTATTCACCCATCACACGTAAGGCTGACGTAAAATAAAAATTTCTGCCTTCGATAAAAAATAAGATTATTCTCGATGAAATATTTGAAACACATTTTCGATTTACCCACGTAGTTGTAGTACAAATGAAGTTTAACAGCAAAGATTTCGTCCGGGGTTTCAAGTGCTAATAAAGAAGAGTTCTTTTGTTTACAATATTGCAATGAGCCAATATAACCTAAATGTGCATTTGGTGCAAAATGGTAACACCCCGTTGTCAATTTGACAAAATCAACCGGACAATTGTCATTTTGAAGTATCGTAGTACAATTGTACGTATTGAACAATAAAGACAAAACGAAAATTACACATGGACGCTCTAAATAAAAAAAAATAAAAATATAAAAGTTTCGTATAAACTCAAAGAAAAATGATTATTTACTAAAAATCTTCATATTGGATAGGCAAAACAGAACACAACTGTCGTTCGGATGATCTGCCCCTAATAGCAGTCAGCAAATTTAAACCGATAAATATAGGTTTGTTTATCATACCTGCAACTTTAGTTGTCAGAAAAAAAAGATAACTATCCACACTATACATACATAAAAAATAAAGGTCACTTGAACTATTGATTATTTCCTATCGTAGTGCAGATGATTTAAATTAAAAAAAATTATTGAAATTTTGAGGGTGCACCCTTAATACTATATAGGTGCCCCCTCTAAAAAGGAAGTTGCAATTTTCCTTAAGAAGAGGTGGTACGTATTAGAGAGTAATAATACGAGTCTTTTATTTTAAAAAAAAATTAGAATTATTTTGGACATGATAATGTACACCGTGATTCCAATTTACCCAGTGACGGCGAGTAGTAAAGGTGAAGTCTAATAGCAAATACTTCTTCCGGGGTTCCAAGTGCTAATAAAGATGAATTCTTTCGCATGCAATAATGCCTTGAATCCACATAGTTTAAATGAACAGAAGGTGCAAAATGATAACACCCAGTTGTCAAATTTCACAAAACCATCCGGACAATTGTTACTTCGGAAGATACTAGTACAATCACACGTGTGGTATATAAAAGGCAAAAACGACTGTAAATAAATACGTTAAAGTTATTTACATAAAATGAATGGAAAATGATTATTAATACCTAAAAGCTTCACACTGATCAGGTAAAAAGGATAACAATATTGAAGCAATACCAACCAAAAATGTATGGATAAATATACACCCAAGTTGTCAAGGGAAAATGAAAATCACTCAAAATCTTATCCAAAAAAGTGATTGACATGCGATGATAATGAAGTGTGGCCAAGTTTGCAGAAGTAAGAGATAACAACAAACGTCCACAAAAATGAATTGCTAGACAAATGTTGTGGCAATAGTGCGATATAAAACAGATGTAAATTACGACTTGACTTGTACTGTATGCAGATTTTTTTTGGTCAAAATGTCTGCTGTCAAAATGAACACGTATCCCGTAATTTAATTTTAACTACGGAAGTCATTTAAATCTACTATTAGTTAATTCCGCATTTTAACTGACACTCACTATCAGAATTGAAATTTTATATAAAGAAAGTTCCAATCAGCCGTAATTACTATCAGCTTTTATCATGTTAATTCGTCAATTTCAGATAAGGAAACTTCTGTTTCGCAAATTATTTCTACGCCCTCAAAATTTTTACAGACTTGTGTAAATTAGTAATTCTTCTCGTTTGTTTTATGTAACAGAACACAATTGCCAATCGAAGCTGGCTGGCTTGAACACTAGTCTGACTAGTTTGTCTTATCTATTTAACACATTAAAGTTATATTGACTTTCACGTACAACTTCCCTGGTCACTGTGTGGGAAAATGAAGATAATAACCCGTTTGTGTCATCAAATAATTTAACTTTCACTAGTCCAATCTAACCGTATATTTGTTTGCTTACTAGTTATATTCTCAAACATGATATAGATGGGTTTTAACAAGTTCATACTAGGTAAATCTCGTGTTACTCCCCTCATTCAATCCCGTGGTTAGGGTAATTAAAAAATACTATCCTAACCCTGTACTGATTTGCGTAGTTTGCTGGAATAATTTTATTTCAGTAATTTACTGGACTAATTGTTTTAATAACAAAATAGAAACTCATTTCCGAGCCTTACATAAAATTCCCAAATAAATTTCACGAATCGGCCAAAACCAACCATTTTTAAAATGTAATTACATAATAAATGCTATTCGCACGAGTTGTATTCAATAGCATATTATTCAAATGCTCCTAAGTTGGAATATTTGTTTCGCATATTATGCCTGTGCTTTCATATTTGGCGCAAGGGTGTGCAAACCAGCAAAAATTGTATTCCCCATTACGCACCAAAAGAATACAATCATTATCAATCTTTCCCTTGCTACACCAGTCTGTATAATTTATCCTTTCATAACTCGTCATCCAAACGTATTCACTCCTCACAAGTAAAGCTGACGTATAATAAAAATCGCTGCCTTCGATAAAAAAAAATAAGATTATTCTCGATGAAATATTTGAAACATATTTTCGATTTACCCAAAGTGTTATCCTGCAAATGAAGTTTAACAGCAAAGCCTTCGTTCATAGTTTCAAGTGCTAATAAAGAAGAGTTCTTTTGTTTACAATATTGCAATGAGTCCGTATAACTTAAATGTTCATTCGGTGCAAAGTGGTAACAGCCCGTTGTCAATTTGACAAAATCATCCGGACAACTGCCATTTCGAGGTATCGTAGTACAGTTGCAGTTACTAGAAATAGGTTGGCAGGGGGGTTCGGAGGAGGAGGAGGAAGGGGGAAGGGGGGAAGGAACGAGGAGGGAAGTGGGGGAAGGGTATTTTATTTCGCAAATTATTCCTACGTTCGAAAATTCTTTACACTCATGTGAAGACCAGCAATTCTTCTCGTTTGTCACGCGAGACAGGACACAATTGCCAGTCGAAGTTGGGTTGTCAAAACACCAGTCTGAGTAGTTTACTTTTTCAAAGGTTGGTAGCCAAACGAATTCATTAAACACTCGCATAGCAGCCGTGTAATAATACGAGTCTTTTATAAAAAAAAAAAAATTAAATTTATTTTAGAAATGATAATGTAGACCGTGATTCGAATTTACCCAGTGACGGTGTGTTGTGAAGGTGAAGTCTAATAGCAAATACTTCTTCCGGGGTTTCAAGTGCTAATAAAGATGAATTCTTTTGCATACAGTATCGCATTGAATCCACATAGCTTAAATGTTTATCGGGTGCAAAATGATAACATCCCGTTGACAAATTAACGAAACTATCCGGACAACTATTAGTTCGACTGATACAAGTACAATCACATGCGTAGTACATGAAAAATAAAACAACGACTGTAAAAAACATTGTGTATTTATGCAAAAATGAATAGAAAATGATTATTAATTACCTAAAACTTTCATACTGATCAGATTAAAGGAAGAGAATATTGTCCAAATACCACGTCGTCACCAACTAAAAATGAAAAGTACACGAATAATTTCTCAAGGGCAAAAATCATTCGAAATTTTATCCAAGAAAGTGATAAAAATGTGATGATAATATGCAAATGGACTAAAAACAGATCGATGTCAGTGGACAAACTAAATAGACCAAGTTATTTTTTAATTTGGTTAAATTAAAAGCAGAATTGCACAAAAACTTCATATTGACTCGCCAAACAAAGTGAAACTGAACATCAAACCATCCAAGACAGAAGGATAAAATAAAAATGCTAATCGAACTTGCCCAAGTAGAGTATTCAGAGAAAAAGATACCTGCACGCTTTGTCTACACGACTTGTCGATGAAACTGAATTTTACTTATTATAGTCAAACTTCTATTCCAAATTTTTTTAATTAGGCTCAAATTCTACTGAAGAAACAACTGTTATGAATGCATCATTAATAATTAATAATTCAAAATAAAACCCAAGTAATGCTGTGATCTCAACTTTAATCACTAGGTGCGTTCAAAGTTCATAAGTGATTATGTGGCTCAAAATTGTTTTTAATAAGCACAGAAAAAAAACCAATCATCCTTATACTCGCATACCAAAAACAATATTAGCTGCGGAAATGTTAAAAATTATGAAGTTTGAACGCACGCACAAGGCCATATTTAGATTTCATAAACTGGACGAGCAGATGCTTGAGTGCAATCAATCACATCCCAACAATTATTATCTGCCTTTGTTGTTATTTTGACACATTAACGAACACATCCTGTATTCGGTTGTCCGCAATAACATTCTTTGTACTTAAAACTTTGACAACTTGTCACCCACATGTATTCACTACCAATTCTTAAACCAGACGTTAAAAAGGATGCCGTAGCTTTGTAAAAATTAAAATTGTTTTGAAACACTTTTTATTTTACTAATTTACCAAGTGAAGGATTATAATAGATATGAAGTTTTAACTGCAAACGCTTCGTCAGGGCTATCAATCGCGAGTAAAGATGAATTCCTCGCTCTACAGTATTGCAACGCATCAGTAAATTTCAATGTGGCCTTTACCAAAATGATGGTAGCCAGTTGACAATTGTTGAAAACCGGTCGGACAGTCGGAAGTTCAAGCGGACTAAAGCAGTTGCTCATATGGGCAAAATAATGACTGCGGAGTAATTAGCAACAATATATATTCCTGTTTCGTAAGAAAAACAAACGATTTACCCAAGAACTTCTTTTCAATCTTAGGATTAACGTATAGGCTAGTTGAAGAAAATGGGCTGTTTTAATTACTTTCCATAAAGATAAAATTTCGTCATCACTGAATTCCCGTCGATATCTGAAGGGTGTCAAGCTCGCAAAAAGATACAACTATCTTCCATAAAAATGCATTGTTAAACAGTTATGTAACTAATGCGTTATCAAAGACGTGTCAATCACATGAATCTTAAAGATTTATAAAAAATGACATACATACCAGGCAAATTATCGAAACCTGCACAGGGTTCTCATTACTATGTTGTCCTCTTTACTTTCCCCACACAACTTTTAAATTAAAATAAAAATATATTCTAAAGTTTAGTAAACTTAAAGAAAAATAATTCTTTATCCAAAATCTTCATATTGGACAGGTAAACAGAACACAACTTCAGATGATCTGCCCCTATTAGAAGTCAGCAAATTTAAACCGATAAATATAGAAATAGTTTATCATACCTGCAACTTGCATGCAAGTTCTCAAGAAAAAAGATAACTATCCATACTATACGTAGTTAAAAAATAGAGGTCACTTGAACTATTGATTATTTAATATCGTAGTGCGGATGATTTAAATTAAAAAAAATTATTGATTGAGATAGTTTGAGGGTGCGCCCTTAATATAGGTGTCACTGAGAAAAGGGAGTTGAGGAGAGGTGGTATTACAGTTTGGTTCTGTCCCAAAGAACAAATGCAATTCACCTTTCAAAGTGTTCGTCCATTTTTCTATTTCTATTATTGTATATATATATAACGCATTGAATTGCAATAACGACAACTACGGAAGTCATTTAATCTAATATTAATTCCGCATTTTTTATTCAAATCAATGTTAACTGACATTCAACATACAATGTCAGAATTGCAATTTTGTATAAAGTAAGTTCCAATTTGCCTTAATTACTATCAGTTTTTATTATTTTAATTCGTCAATTTTAGATAAGGAAACTTATGTTTCGCAAATTATTCCTGTGTCCGAATGATCTTTACAGTGATTTGTAAACCAGCAATTATTACGGCTTGTTTTATGTAAAAAGACACAATTGTAAGAAAGTGAACTTCCTGGACACCATTCTGTGTAGTTTACTTTTTCTAAAGTAGGTAGCCAGACGAATTCATTAAACACATGAAAAGCAGACGTGTAATAATACAAATCTTTTATAAAAAAAATTAGAATTATTTTGGACACGATAATGTAGCCCACGTTTCGAACTTACCCAGTGACGGTGTGTAGTAAAGGTGAAGTTTAATAGCAAATACTTCGTCCGGAGTTTCAAGTGCTAATAAAGACGAATTTTTTTGCCAACAATATCGCATTGAATCCATATAGGTTGAATGAACATCAGGCGCAAAATGATAGCACCCAGTTGTCAATTTGACGAAACCATCCGGACAATTGTTAGTTCGAAAGATACTAGTACAATCACACGTGTGGTATATAAAAGACAAAACGACGACTGTAAATAAAAGTACTACGATACGTTAAAGTTATTTACATATAATGAATGAAAAATGATTAATAATACCTAAAAGTTTCATACTGATCAGGTAAAAGAATAACGATATTGTAGCAATACCAACCAAAAATATGTGGATAAATATACACCCAAGTTCTAAAGGGCAAAATGAAAATCACTCAAAATCTTATCGAAGAAAATGATTAAAATGTGATGATAATGAAATGTGGCAAAGTTCGCATAAGTAAAAGATACAGCAATCATCCACCAAAATGCATTGCTAGACAAATGTTGTGGAAATAATGAGATACAGGCGTAAATTACGACTTGACTTGTACTGTATGCAGATTTTTTTTGGTCAAAATGTCTGCTGTCAAAATGAACGCGTAACACGTAATTTAATTTTATAACTACGGAAGTCATATAAATCTACTATTAATTCCGCATTTTTTATTCAAATCAATGTTAACTGACATTTAACACACAATATCAGAATTGCAATTTTATATAAAGAAAGTTCCAATCCGCCGTTATTACTATCAGCTTTCATTGTTTTACTTCGTCAATTTCAGATAAAGAAACTTTTGTTTCGCAAATTATTCCTGTGTCCGAAACCTCTGTACAGTCCTGTGTAATCCAGCAATTATTACGTTTTCTTTTAACTGAGAAGACACAATTGTGACCCGTGAACGTTGATGGAAATCCTGAACACCATTTTGTGTACTTTACTTTTTCAAAAGTAGGTAGCCAAACGAACTCATCCAACACTCGCATAGCAGCCGTATAATAATACGAATCTTTTATAAAAAAAAATTAGAATTATTTTGGACCTGATAATTAGACCGTGATTCGAATTACCCAGTGACGGTGTGTAGTAAAGGTGAAGTCTAATAGCAAATACTTCTTCCGGGGTTTCAAGTGCTAATAAATACGAATTCTTTTGCATACAATATCGCATTGAATCCACATAGTTTAAATGAACATCAGGTGCAAAATGATAACACCCCGTTGTCAATTTCACAAAACCATCCGGACAATTATTAGTTCGAAAGATACTAGTACAATCACACGTGTGGTATATAAAAGACAAAACGACGACAGTAAATAAAGATACTACAATACGTTTAAGTTATTTACACTTAATTCAATTTTAACTCCGGAAGTCATTTAAATCTACTATACTATTAGTTAATTCCGCATTTTTTTAATTCAACGTTAACCTGACAACGTACAATATCAGATTTGCAATTTTATACAAAGAAAGTTCCAATCAGCCGTAATTACTATCAGCTTTTATCATTTTAACTCGTCAATTTCAGATAAAGAAACTTCTGTTTCGCAAATTATTCCTACGCCCTCAAAATCTTTACAGGCTTGTGTAAGCCAGCAATTCTTCTCGTTTATTTTATGCAACAAAACACAATTGCCAATCGAAGCTGGCTGGCTGGAACACCAGTCCGAGTAGTTGACTTTTTCAACAGTAGGTAGCCAAACAATTTCATTAAACACTCGCATAGCAGCCGTGTAATAAAGCGAGTCTTTTATATAAAAAAAAAATTAAACTATTTTAGGACATGATAATGTAGCCCATATTTCGAACCTACCCAGGGACTGTGTGTAGTAAAGGTGAAGTTTGATAGCAAATATTTCGTCCGGAGTTTCAAGTGCTAATAAGGACGAATTCTTTTGCATACAATATCGCATTGAATCCACAAAGTTTAAATGTACAGCAGGTGCAAAATGATAGCACCCAGTCGTCAATTTGACGAAACCATCCGAACAACCATTAGTTCGAAAGATAGTACAATCACAAGTGCAGGGCATGAAAAACAAAACGATGACTGTAAATAAAAGGTACTACAAACCGTTAAAGTGTATTTATACAAAAAGAAAATAGAAAATGATTACTAATTACCTAAAAGTTTCATACTTATCAGGTGAAAGGAAGACAATTATGTATCAATTCCATCCAAGTTCTCAAGGGAAAATAAATATCACTCAAAATCTTATCCAAGAAATTGTGATAATGTAAAAATGATGGAACAAAACGATTGATAACATGCTAGTCTTTCTTTAATTTGGTTAAATTAAAAGATAAATAATCAATTTGTTTCCCAAAAACTGGTAAATGACTCATTGAACAAGTTGAAACTGAAACATCAAACCATTTCACCGAAGATAAAATCCAAACAAAATTGGCAAAATTCAATTAAAGAAATTTGAACCAAAATTGAATTATAACAAGACAGAAATAAGTATTCACTATTCAAACACAAAAACAGGTCTCCAGTACTTCCCGACCATTTGATTTCACACCCTTTTACTCTTTTGTAAAATTAACATTCCTTTTGATCACTAATGCCCTCTTACTTTCCCTCCATAACTTATAAATTATTTTAAAACTAAAAAATTTCAAAAAAAATTTCCTACCTTTTCGTCGCCACAACTTGTAAACTTTTCCCTCCACTCCAATCGTTTGTTAACTTCTCCCAAACGGAACCTCGTAATTTGTCTGTTCATTGGATATTCATCTCGCCAATAAATCACCTGTTGCACACACGCCCAGCAATTGTCTTCCACACTTAATCAATAGGTAATCAATCCTCTCCTGATTAAAACCTGCAAAACAGAAACTGATTAATTTCATGTCTTACCTCGTGCAATTAAAAATCTCTTACTCCAATTAATTTTCCTAAATCCTTTCACAAGCAGAACCAAAAAATGATGCAGCAATAAAAGGATGAAATCTGAAACAAATTAAAATGGAAATTAATAATGATCAGTAGGTTACAGCATTGAAATTACTTTGTGTCAAATGAAGAAAATAAAATGTTTATAGCTTTTATTAGGATTATGTAACAATTCTTCTCTTTTGAGAATTGATCATTAAAAATAAATTGCCAAAAAGAGGTATTTTCTATTTTTACTGCAAATGGAATTAATAAAGATAAGTAATGGTAATTGTATTAAAGTAATGGAAAGAATGAAGCATTAAACGCATGTCCAAAAGAGTTGGAAAAATCGAATCACACCTTCTGGATGTTTGCTGCTAGTAATGAGCAAGGTACACTGTCAGTGTCATCGGAAATGACCCTTAAGTGTAAGCTGATTGCACCGAGTTGGGAATGACCTCGTAGACAAAAAAAGGCAGTGACAAAAGTCAAAGTGGTAACTTGACGGTATAGATTTAATTATGGGCCGTACAATTTTTTTAATGTTTTTGTTATCTTAAATGAAAGTGCAAATTCGTGTTGGGAAAAATTGGGTTTTAAAGGGTTAAGCTTTTTATGTTTTGTGTGTGTAATTAATTATATAAGCATTGGAGATGTGCATTAATGTTACGCATTGCCAATATATCCCTGAAGGTTATAACAGTTATGTATCACCTTTTTAATTTCTGTCAATTAATTAGTTACTAATTAGTGTATTCTTTTTGCTTAGTTATTTTTGACCTATGTGCCTCTATTTCTTAATTTATTTCGCCCATAGTTTACAGGTTTTACATTTTTCTCACTTAGTTTATACTCAGTTTACATTTTTCCCCAGTTAGGATACATTTTTCTCACTTAGTATACATTTTTCTCATTTAGTTTATATTTTTCTCACTTCATTTACATTTTTCTCCCTTAGTTTGCATTTTTATTCCTTATTAGTTTACATTTTCCCCCACTTAGTAAACATATTTCTCACTTCCTTAGTATACATTTTTCTCACTTACTTGTTAGTTTACATTTTTCTCACTTAATGTACATTTTTTCCCTTAGTTTACATTTTTCACCACTTGTAAACATTTTTCTCACTTAATTTACATTTTTCTCCCTTAGTTTACATTTTTCACCATTTGTAAACATTTTTCTCACTTAGTTTATATTTTTCTCATTTAATTTACATTTTTCCCCACTTGTATACATTTTTCTCACTTCCTTAGTATACATTTTTCTCACTTAGTATACATTTTTCTTAACTTAGTATACATTTTTCTCCCTTATTAGTTTACATTTTTTCTCCCTTATTAGTTTACATTTTTTCCCCACTTACATTTAGTATACATTTTTCTCCCTTAGTTTACATTTTTCCTAACTTAGTATACATTTTTCCTAACTTAGTATACATTTTTCTCACTTAGTTTACATTTTCCCCAACTTAGTATACATTTTTCCTAACTTAGTATACATTTTTCTCACTTAGTTTACATTTTTCTCCCTTAGTTTACATTTTCCCTAACTTAGTATTCATTTTTCTCACTTAGTTTACATTTTTCTCACTTCGTTTATATCTTTCTCACTTAGTTTACATTTTTCTCCAAGAATTTTTCATTTTATCTACTTAGTTTACACTTTTCCCACTTATTTTATATTTTTCCTATGAATTTTGCGTACTCCCTACTTAATACATTTCTCCCATTTATATTTCTTACTAAAACTAATACAGTGCCATTAACCATAAAAATTTAATAATAGTGCATTTGTACTAATTGTAAATTATTCAATACAATAAACTAGAAAATCATTTATAATAAATATTTTGGTCTCAAAGAGAAACTAAATTGCGAAAAGGAGTCATGATGCAGTTATTCTGCACTCCCTATTGATGAAACTCCCTTTATAGAGTTTTCCAACCCCCTTCCCCCCACAAAAAAAACAAACTTTTTTAACGTTTTTTGAAGTCTCCCAATTTTTTTCTTTACAGCAAGCCACACTCCTGGGGCGGTTCTGTAATGACCGTCCACCAACACAGAACATAGTAACCAACTGGAACACACTAACGATCGAATTCTCTTCAGGAGCAGGCAGAACTGGAAGAGGTTTTCTTTTTAAATACACAGCTGAAAGATATCAGCTATCTGACTCACTCCACATTCGATTTGATGGTAAACCCCCAACTCTAACCAATTTAATCAAAACTTTTTTCCATTACACTTTTCCCTTCTTATCAGCACCTGAGTTATGTCCACCATTTTGGAAGCAATACAACAACTATTGCTACGGATTATTCTCCGAAAACAAATCCCTTCAATGGTATGCAGCTGAAAGTAAATGCCAAATGGCCGGTGGGCATTTGGTCAGTATTTTGGACAAAGTGGAGATGACCGTCCTACATCACCTGCTCACTAATGTATGGGAGTTGGATAACGTTCAGAATGCAGATGTGTACATAGGTAATAAAAATTTTTACTGAATTCTTTGGGGCATTGGATTTGCAAAGTTGAAAAGATTGAGATTGTAATTTTTCCTATTGAGTAAAAGCTTTAAACATAGTGTGGACTTATAACTTTTTGAGAAAAAAAAAACCTTTACCTTCACTTAAATCTCCCTTCTATTTTTCCTCAAATATTTGCTTTCTTGATGGTTTCTTGCTATCGAAGGAGAAGAAATGAACATAACCTAAGGGAAGAAACAATAATGCTATTAGTGCACTGTTATTCAATTAAATGCCGTCTACTTTTATAACTAATACAGGATGCAATTTTATGTAGGAGATTTATAATTGGCACTCAAGATGAATCTTTTATCTCATTATTTTGCACTGACTGGTAACCAACAAAAACATTTGCAAAAAATTCTAAAAATTTTGCAATTGGAGTTTTTTTTTTTACAAAAATTTGCAAAAAAATTTGCAAATCTTTTGCATAATTTACAAAAATTGAAAGTGCAAAAATTGAAATTGACCCTTTTTTGTTTTTTTACAAAATTTTGCAAAATAATATAAACTGCACAAAAGTTTTGTAAAAAAAAAAAAAAAAGAAAACCGATCAGCACTTACAATTTTTTTTTGTTCAAAGTGTTTACAGCTTTTATTTACTTAAATGACAATTTATAATATAAAGACATGAAATATTATATACTAGAAAAACTTATTGAAAACCAAGTGAACCATTTTAAAACTGCAGTTTACTCTAACATCTTCTTCGACCCCCTATTTTTTTTCCATTAGGACATTATCTGTCCTTGGCACAGCCCCAGATGTAGTAAATGACAAAACTTAAACCAAAAGGAAAAATTGACTTTCCTTTTTACTACTTCCGGATTAATCACCATAACCTTTTCTTAACAAATTTACAACCTCTTTTATTTTTACATTACCCCCAGTGTATTAAACCAGACCAACTTTAAATCTATAAAAATTACTATATCTGCAAAATTTTCGCCGCTTTGCACAACCACAGCCAAAGTTTCAACATTATTACCTAAAATGAAAATTTGCATTCGACAGGATTAACGGACGAGAACACGGAGGGACGTTTCCGCTGGACAGACGGCAATCCCATGAGTTACGCAGATTGGTAAATGCCTAAAGCAGCTGACACATTTCTGCAGATAGCGTTAACATCCCATCATTTTGCAATCAATGTCAGGGAGCAGTGTGTCTCACTGTCACTAACATTTTTCAATTCCCCCCAAAAACAAATTCTTTTTTTATATGGATGGATAGAAAATTGCAATTTCATCTTTTTTAAGGGCAAATAAGCATAATGGTGTGCATGCACAGCATCAACCAGATGGAGGTCATTACGAAGATTGCACCAAAATTACTATGAACAGTATCCATTCGACAAGTAATTGGTATGACATTCCATGCTCATACGATACCGTTAATGGGATAAAGTCTTACGTTTGTAAGATGAAATCTTATGCTAATGGTAAGTTTGCATTTATTTCTTTATAGATACAAAGTCGAGATTATAACAAGTTTACTTTAGCGGTAACTTTGTAACAAGCTTAATTTAGGCTTTACTTTGGCGGTGACTTTGTAACAAGTTTACTTTAGCAGTAACTTTGTAACAAGTTTACTATAGCAGTAACTTTGTAACAAGTTTACTTTAGCAGTAACTTTGTAACAAGTTTACTTTAGTAGTAACTTTGTAACAAGTTTACTTTAGTAGTAACTTTGTAACAAATTTACTTTAGCGGTAACTTTGTAACAAGTTTACTTTAGGCTTTACTTTGGCGGTGACTTTGTAACAAGCTTAATTTAGGCTTTACTTTGGCGGTGACTTTGTAACAAGTTTACTTTAGCCTTTACTTTAGCGGTAACTTTGTAACAAGTTTACTTTAACAGTAACTTTGTAACAAGTTTACTTTAGCAGTAACTTTGTAACAAGTTTACTTTAGTAGTAATTTTGTAACAAGTTTACTTTAGCGGTAACTTTGTAACAAGTTTACTTTAACAGTAACTTTGTAACGAATTTACATTAGCAGTTACTTTAAGCAATATCAGATTGCTTAAAGTCTCTAGTTTATGTTACCAGTGACTTTATGAAGCTGGTAAAACATGTCTAACTTTCTACCTCCACATGGTCCCCTTGGGTATCTGTTGGAGGTCTCTTGCCTTCCTTGAGGAAGTGAGATAGAAGCTCTGGGTTAATAGTTTTTAGTTATTAGTTTTTGTAGTTGTGGTGTTTTTACTTTGTATTACGGTGTTGTCCTGTCGCGTCTGTCAGCCACCGAAGGCGACGTTAAGCCTCATTTTTTTTCTTGTTGATGCTGCTGTTTGTTTATTCGGGACAGCAAATGCAAAACTTATAAAATATATTATGCTATTATGAACAGGAATGGCTCGTCTAATTTCGCCTGCAATTATAAGTGTCTTGTTTTGTGTGAACCTTGACCTGAGGGGTTTTCAGAATTTTGGTGCCTCAAGTGGAATGCGTTCCAGAAATTTTTGGGTTTTTGTAATTTGGAGATGTTCATAAAGAGCAGTAATGCCTTAATAAACCATGCTTAATTAAGGCTTTAAAATAGAAGATTTATCCAGTGTTTGTGACGTCATTGGAGCAAAAGGAGCAGTTGCTTCAGGCCAGACCATGAAAAGGGCCGTACCAAAATGATAAATACTCAAATTTGTACAGGCACACATTAAATACAAATTAGAAAATTAATTTCGCATCAAATGTTTGATTTAAAAATTCATAAACTTTTTGCAATAGCTAAAGGCAATTCGTTTAAAATTTGCCAAATAGAAAATTTAAGAACCAAAGGGCTGTTCAAACTAACAGTTCTAGTTTACGCCAATTTCTTTATCCGAATGATAGTACATGCCCGAACAACAATTTAGGTGATCTCATTTCAAGTTGCACATTGAACAACTCACGTCTCCCATGTGACACAGTGGCTAAGGTTAGGTTAGGGTGCATTTAATTTCTCTTTTGTTCTTCAAGACAACAAGAACATTCTCGCCCTGATAGCATTTCAAAAATTAAAAAAAAAAATTTCAAAGTGATCCAATTTCACCAACCCTTCTCTTTAAAACCCTTTAACCATCTTTTGAAACCAGCAGGCAATGAAACACTTCCGTACTCAGCATTCGAAGACGGTTTCAAGACGTTTGACATGACCTCCTTAAGAGCCGGTCTTTACTTCTTCTGCAACAACAAAGAAGTCGTTAGCATTTCAGTCGTGTGCGATGGCCAAAAGGACTGCATGGACGAAAGCGACGAAATGCACTGCGGTGAAATCCGTTACAATTTGCGATGCTTTTAACTCTGGCCTACTCTTAATCTAATTTGTTTGTCATTTACCAGAGCGTCCTTGTCCCGCAAAGAGTTTCACTTGTGATAATGGACACTGCATCTCCATAAATAAATATTGTGATTTCGTAAACGACTGCAGTGACGGCTCTGATGAGGCCAATTGTGGTAAAGGAGGGTAGAGGGGCTTTATCATTATTGCTCCACTTGTTTCCACTGTGATTAACCATTTTTCGATTTGATTAGTGCACCCTATGTGCGATGAGAACAAACATTTCCAGTGTAGGAATGGGCAATGCATCCCTAAATCAAAGCATTGTGATCTCACAACGGATTGCAGAGACGGATCCGATGAATCTGCTTGTACTGGAGGTGAGTACGTTTTATAAGTGTTTTGGTCAAGTGTTTGTTAAGAAGTCTCGAGTTTTCTTTTTCTTTGCGCCTTTTGGTGGATTTGAATTCGAGTGTTTGTTGGAATTAAATGTTGAAGAAGGAAAAAAAATGGAGTTTGAGATGATATAAAAAGGGCCATTGCTTTGGAAAGAGCCGGCTAGCCAATAGTGACAAGGGTTTAATAAAGGGAAAAGTTAAGGATTTTGGCTAAGTTTGCTAAAAGTTGAAGGAATGAGTTTTTTCTGGGGATTAAAAAGTGGGATGACAAGAAATGGGGATTGACTTGGATGTGTAAGTAATTTCGGTTCTGGATGTTAAAGGCGATACTGTTATTCAACAAAGTTGTGATTGTAGGGATAAAAATGTGTAAAATTTGTAAGATGGCTATAAGATCAGTTTACACTTTATTGACTTTTTAATGTTTAAAATTATGCTTTGAGTGTTTCTTAATGTTGAAATTTACACTTGGGATGTGTAAACTCTTGAGTTGAAGAAATAATTAATTTACACTCCTACGCCCATTGGAGCATGCTTTTAGTACGAAATTCTGTCACAGGGTGTAGGAGCGCCACTGAGCACTGGGTACAATAGTGCATTGAAGTGTGTTACATTTGATTAAAAATTCGGCCAAAAATTAGTGTTCACATGAAATATTTAAATCAAATCTCTTTAGAAGCAAAAATAATAAATTCCTTACAGAAATAGTAAATGTTTACACTGTGTAAAGTGTAAAAAGATCTTATTTGTACTCTCCTAGTTTTACACTTATTTACATTCAATTGAACCTTATAAAACATTCAAAAATATCTACCACTCCTAGTAATTGCTAAAATCTGCTCAAAAATCAATCTTATTCAGGGTTCATCTTTTATATATCCCTTTAAAAAAAAAAAAAAACAGCCTCAATTGAAAAGTTTTTACAGCACTATAAAACAGAATGAATAATTCATCCACACTCTTGTATTTATAACATTACTGCCCCATTTAAGACCAAATGGAGTTTTTCATTCCTCACAAACCTCCTCAACGATCCAAATCGTAAATTCTCACCTAACCAACTCCCATTTCCCACCAAATTTAAACCCCCTCAAACCATCACTAATTAATAAAACTTGCATAAACTATTCAAATAATCCTGAATTTCCTTAAAATTAACACAGGAGGCAGATGCCAATCAAACAACACGTTTCAATGCTACGATGGCACTTGCATACCAAAAACAGCCCAATGCGACGGATACTTCGACTGTCCAGGCTTCCACTACGAAGACGAAAAAAACTGTCCCAAAGGTAACTTGTCATCTCGATCCATCAACTGCTTAACCCACCTTATAAACTGCACACCCTCAAAATTTACAGCCAGACAAACCCGTTGCCGTCTATCTTACAAAACATGTCACGAACTCTTCTCCATCAACGACGACATTCAAGCGGGTTTCTACGAAATCGACCCTGACGGTAACGGTCCACTCATGCCTTTCTCTGTCGAATGCCGGTTGAGCAAAGACGGTAAATCCGTGTGGACTTACGTCCATCACGACACCGAGAGTCGTATGTATGTGCGCGAGTCGCCAGAAGGCACAGGAATTTACAAACGGGATTTGGTTTACGACGATGCGTCTTGGCAGCAGTTGGCGGCGCTCGTTCAAACGTCGGAAAAATGTCAACAGATGGTGAGATGGGAATGCAAAGGCGCTGGATTTCATTTCAATCAAGACGTGCCGACTTCTTGGTGGGTATCGTCCAATGGAAGCAAACAGTTTTCTTGGGGCGCCGGAACCGATAGTGGCGTTTGTAATTGTTTTCCTAATTGCCGGGATGGTTTGCGATGTAATTGTGATGCTGATAGGAATTTGAATTGGAAGGAAGATGCTGGTTATTTGACGGATAAGTCTATATTGCCAGTCAGAGGGGTAAGAACTTTTTTTTTTTTTTTAAAGTTAGCTCCATCACTTATATATTTAACTTAGTTTGAATTAAAGCGTTCACTTTACTGATCAAAACGTGAACAAGATCAAATCTTGACTTTTCTGATCAGAGCATGTTGCATTTTTCTGATCAAAATACGATCAGATCCTGGACTTTTCTCATCAAAACGAGAACATGATCAGATCTTGAACTATTCCAATCCAAAAAATGACTATATGATTAAAAAAATGAGAAAAAAATGGTGTATTTTTGTGAGGGAAGGTAGTTCACTCTTGCATTTACACCACATTACTTTTTTGCGATATGTGAACCATAATATTTTGAAGCCTATTTCCACTAATTCTGTTTCCGTATAGCCACTCTTCTTAAAACAGTTGGCATTTTCATGTAATGTTTCTCAATTGAAAAAAGTTTTGTTTTGCTTTTTTCCTTCTATTTATTGAAAATCTTTATTTTAGAATTGTATTTTTTTTTTTACATGTCGTTTTCTTCAATTTTCTTTGGTGTTCACATAAGTTGAAAAATGTACTGTTTGATGCAGGTGCGTTTTGGCAAGACACACCTTCCAGATCGTGCGGGCTTCCACACAATTGGCCCATTACAATGCAGTGGGGGTGGTAAGACCATAAACTGCACTTTATAACAGTCTTTCGATCCGAAATTCGTTGCCAACAAATTTTTTTCTTCTCTTTGTTTGCCTCCGATTCGACAGCAATTGAAGCGGACCAAAATCAATGCGGATTCTTAGATTGGTGGATTTTGTGCGAGAATGGAGTCAAAGTGGATACCAAGTGGAAGTGCTTGTACGAGTTCGATCCCAATGGATTTATGTACGGTTGTAGAGATGCTTCTCATTTACGCGATTGTGGTCAGTTTCTTCTTAATCGATTCACGCTCATTAACTTTTCATTTATTCTTCAGCTCATTCCTTTCACTCAATTCCATTCATTCACTGATATCGTCAACTCAGATCTTTTGATTGGATTTTTTTTTTCTTCCTTTCAATGTTTGACAGGTTCAGTGATTGGAAAGTAATGAATCACAATACGTTTTCTTAACACTTTTATGTTATACGAAGCTTTTGTAATTTTCTTTTCGTAACAATATTGTCCACAAAATAAGTGTGTCAATTATATGTATTGTGCACAAAGGCGAAAACAGTTCTATTCTACTTTTTCATCCATTAATTTCAATTTGTAAGAGTTTACTTTGTTGATAAAGTAATCGTTACTTCGTGACCTCGTTTTGGCATTTTCGCCTAATCCCCCCTGTGACGTATACGAATCCGAAAGTGTCTCGCCAACTGGTGACCGCTTGTTGCATCACATGCAGTAATGAAGTTTGACAGCGGCTGTTAATTCAGCCGGCCATTTGTTTGTAATGTAACAATCGGTCACCAGTTGGCGACACTATTTTCGGATCTGTACACGTCATATCTAGAGTTGAACAATGGCGTTGAATGAGGGCATGTATAAAACGATAAGTTTAGGAATATTTTGTAAACAAAGTAAACTCTTGGAAAATGAAGTGAATGAACGAAGCAGCACAACTTTTTATTGTCTTTCACCTCCAATATTCATCTCAGAAGCGAGACCTTCACTTTAAGGCGTTGATGAACATTGAAATAAAGTTTAATTTTTTTAGTGTGGAGTATTGTATGGTGATGCCACGGTTTATAAATTGCATATTTGAATCTACCATGGGGGGATATGTATTCTTTTTACCCCTCATGTGATAAGGTGTTAAAAGAATTTATATACTCCACCTTGGTAAATTTAATAGTTCATGTTCATCAAGTCTTTATGATTACATTATTAAGGAGTAAGCGGAAAGCCCTTCGTACGGTATAGAACGTCACCTGCACACCCTCTAGTGCTTATTCCATGTTATTCTCTGTGGGATAGCAGGTCACGCTGGGTTAACTCCTTATTATTTTCACCACTCATATTATCACGTTTCTTACAAATAACTAGATTTATCCTTATTTATGTTCAGATAACATGCAGTTGCACAGAAATGAACGCAGAAAATGAAAAAATTAACATCGACGTGTTACATTAATATCTGCATTTGAAATAGATGGAACTTAAGTTTAAGTTTAGCCCAACAATTTTCCAATAAGTTTTAGCCCTGATTTTTTTAAAGGTGACATCTGCTACCAGAAAGAAATCCACGCCAAAAAATGGCTGCTGACAGGGAAGTCCATACTTGGTTGGTTTATTAAAACTTTCCTAACCTGAGCTGGTGCCCAACTGTCATGTGTTCTAACCAAATTCAGCCGAATAGCTGCTCTACTTTTTCGCTAGCACCATTCTTCTGCGCCAATTCTGCTTCATTTTTAATATAAACTCGCAATTTATACTACAAATCAAATCCCTTTAAGGCGATAGTCTATCCCAACATTGTATTTTACCCTTTCTTTATCTTGACTTTGCCTTTTTACTTTGACCTGCTCTCGCTGCGTATGACCTTAGTTGTTGGTGGTAGCATTAAGCTTTAGTATTCATCTTACTTTACTTTAGATACACAGTTTTATTGGTCCCTGCCATCTTCAACAACCCAAAAAAAATTTATTTCCAACACAAACACAACCCCTTACTTAACACCTAAACCCCCCTCTTATCTCTTCAAAGGCATCCCAAAAACTGCAACCACTATCACCCCCACATGTCTTATTACAAGAAACAAACAACTTGTAATTAAACCATCAGTTCTATTTCTTTCCACCGGAGACCCGGATGACACACCACTTTTAAATCCCTCTGAGCCTCGATGCAATTAGAGCTTTCCTACACCCAATATAAATCAAAATCTCTTTCTGGTCCCACAGAAGAATTCCAGTGTCCTCAACTCTACCACAAGTGTCCTGGTAGTTATTGCATCCCTCGCCGCTACAGATGTAATGGTCTCAAAGACTGCCCATTGGGCTACGACGAAATGAATTGCGGTATGATAATTATTTCCAAAAATTCGCCCTCATTTTACAAACGACTAATTAACTTTTGCAGAAGCTCGTTCTTGCCCTGCTCAATATCGTTGCGTAAATCAAACTTATTGCATTCCGTTGTTTCAATTATGTGATGGTATTCAACAGTGCGAATATGGTGATGATGAATATTTATGCGGTGAGTTTTATTGGCTTTCTTTTGTGTTTCAATAGTAATTAAATTTCTTTTTTTCCCCCGGTGGGATAAGATACGGAATGCCCATCCATGTGCAAATGTGAGAGTTTATATGCTAAGTGCATTGGTCAGAATTTGACTGATTTGCCAGTTACAACGTCGGAGCTAAGGAAATTGTTGAGTGTTGAATGCATGTCACGTTTACCGATATTTTTTTTTTCTAATTTTTTTTCCGTAATATTTAGAGATCTCAGCTATAATAAATTAGACGCCCCGTGCTTGGACCGGAGCAATTTGTTATATCTTGGTGAATTGTAAGTTTTTGCCGGTATTTCTTATTCGGTATTCTAAAACACGTTTTAAAAGTTTGAATAATAATTCATAATCTTTTTTTAGATTCGTAAAAACTTTTTTTTTGAGTCAATTCTCAATATGCTTAAGAAAATGTAAAGTAGGGCGAACTTTTCTGAATATTTACATTTACATTTACGTATAACGTTACGTACAAGCTTAGAGTTTGTATTAATACGTAAAACAACCATCCGGGTTGTGATTGGCTAAAAAAAATTACATGCTGTCATCTCATTGGTTAACAATAGCTAACCCTTGCTTTAGACCAATGAAGTTTGGCCACTATAATTCTTTTAGCCAATCACAAGACGAACAATGTAAATGCATAAAACAATCATCCGGGCTGGGATTCGCTAAAAGAATTACAGTGTCGTGATTTCATTGGTCTACAGTACAGCGAGACCTAACTGCTACGACTTTTTGACAGTTATATAAACCATATTTAAAGTACAATGTTTATAGATTTACACTCCTTACACATAAATTTTGATTCCATATGTAAAGGCAAACTGGTATTGCAAGTTTCTCTATTAGGGTGAAAAGGTGTAGATAAAACTATAGTATTACCCCTTTAAGAAAAAAGGCTTTTCGTCTAATACTTAACTCAGTTAAAGTCAAATTCACCAATCGTTTAATACTTAATTTCCCCTTAATGAAATTCAAAGCAAACTTAACTTTTACACTTATTATGCAAGCCAACTTCCCCAAGCTAGCGCCCTCTATATATGACTAAAATATTTATCGGTTAGAAAATCAAAACAGTTTCATGTTATGTTTACTTTGTACAATTAATTATCAAAAAGCTGACAACTTTAGTACTTTAGTACCCACTACTTCCTCTTAACTACATCAAAGCTAAAACTCTAATTACAACAACAAGAGAGTAATTTTGAAGAACGATTTCTCCTGTTCACGAAATAATCATTACTTACGCCACCTCTTTAATTCAAGCCCGGTCAATGCAATCACTTGACTTTTAACGAACGACTTATCGATTTTTTCCTTCTCTCCACCAAATTCTCCGTCTAATTACAGATCACTTTCTCACAACCTCATCAAAATCATCAGTCCAAAACTCTTCTTCAAACTACAAAACCTTTACAAATTGTAAGAACCTAGAGAAAACCACTTTAAAAACCACTCCTTGCCCCCACTCACATTTCCATTATTTTTTCAAGAGACCTCAGCTACAACCAAATAGAATCTATCCTCACTGATGCTTTCTTGGGACTTGGAAATCTCAAAAACCTGTTAGTACTCTTTTTCACTCTAATATTAAAAAAAAAAAAGAGAGAGAGAGGAAACATTATTAATAAATAAAGAGGCAGAAAACAGTTGCTTCAGGTGAAATTAAATTTATATATATTTTTCAGAATTCTAAACGGCAATAGAAGAATCAAGATAATTGCAGTGGGTGCTTTCAAAGGCCTCCAATCTCTGCCTGAGCTGTAAAACAAATTATAGAGAAATGGGTGTTTTAAAATGTTCTCTGTTTAATCTCATTCTTTATTCCCTTCACAGCTCAATTGTGCACACGCAATTGCCACGCTTGGATAACGGCGTCTTTAGCGGGCTGGAGTCTTTGCATTCGTTGTAATATTTTATTTTTTAAATCTTTTTAGATTTTTAGAATGTAAATTTTTGTAGTTGTATATGTAATAGGTTAAGTTGAAGAGAGTACATGATTTTTACATATAAAAGATCTTCCTAAAAGCCTTTATGGAACACTTTCTCAGAGAAAGAAACTGCAGGTCTTCTGCATTAAATTGGCCCAATGGGGCTTCGGCAGTTCTAATAATGGCCACAGTTCTAATAATGGTGGCGCGTCGTGCTACCGGATGGAATTCGTTACCGGTTCCATCTGACAGTTCCGACGCGCCACCATTATTAGAATACTGCTGAAGCAACATCGCCCTATAGATAAAACTGCAAGACAAACTACATAAAAACAAAAATGGGGAAACCTTACAGGAAAATTGTAGTTTTTATCTGCTGTGTTGTTACAAGATGTGATAATCGATTAAGAAGTGTAAAGTTGTACCTAAAGTGTAAAATGCGTATTAACACTAATAAGTGTGTAAAATCTGCAATTACTTAGTCGTAACTGTTAAAAAGAGTGCTTGCAGGTGTTAATTTTTATTTATTTACAGTTTACATCGTTTAGTTTCTGCACTACTGCATTCAAAAATTATGTTACGTCTGTGACGTCATTATGTATTTTCTCTGCATGAATAAGTTAACACGGTGTCACAAGTTGTAAAATTCAAATTAGCTCCAGTTCAGTTTTTACTGCTGATCTGATAACCCAGAATGATTACAAATGTGTTAATTATAAACATAATGACTGCTTCAATGTGGATAGTGTAGTGTAAACAAAATTTCGTGTCACAAAGTTTGACGTACTTTGTAAAATTGGAGGTATACAGTAGTTGTGGACTTACAGAAAGATGTAAATAAGATATTGGAGATGACTTTATAGTGAAATGCAAACAAAAAGTATATAAAACAGTATAAAATTGTCCAAAAGAAAGTAACTCCAGTACGTTTTACAATAACTGTAAATTTACGTTGTATTCCTTTAAAAACATTTGCACTTGCTAAAAAAAATTTTACCCAAGGAACAACTTTACACTTTTCTCTTACATTTACTTTTCTTCTACAATGTGCAAGACATTTTTGGGTAGATTTTGCCAATCTGAATTAGTTTTTAAGTTTATGTCACTGTCTGGTCTGTGTGGTTTGCTGTACATAGCATGATTTGTGTCTGTCTGGTGTTTGTCTTTTATGTTTTGTTTGACCTGTTATCGCTGCGTATGAGTTAGTTGTCACAGGCTATGTTAAGCTTTAATATTATTCTTCTTCTTTCACAACCATTATTAAATTTTTATAAATTCAAGACATTTTTACAACTGTATTTGTATTGCTACACATATTTTACAAACAAATGCTTTAAGCTACAGCCAACGTTTTTCATTACGTTTTCACCAATTGAAATAACAAAGCTCGTAGTTTAGTTTGGTTGGAGGGGGTTTCGATTTGATAGTATTTCACATGATTCCACTTTATTGGTTTTCCACTGAAGTTTGCCATCTAATAGTGGTTTCTCACCCTCACATAATTTTACCATTAGAAAAGAAAATCCTGACTGGAATAATGGAAAAGAATCTTGAAAACAAATTGTGTGGTAAACAGTCAATACCAGCAATCAAATTACATTCACTTCTCCCCACAACTTAGAAAAACCAATAAAAAACATACCAAAAGAAAAAAAAGAAAATCTTACAACTCAACTTTAAAAGTTATACTTTTTTTATATATATATATTACAGAAACCTATCTCAAAATGAGATTCAAGTAGTTGCTGATGGTGCATTCTCTGGTTTGGACAAAGTCAAAATATTGTAAGTTTTAAATACAACTAACCCTAATCCCAACTTCTTTCTATGATGATCCTCTTTCTTAAATTGCCTTCTGAAGGCCAGAGAGAGAAAAAGAAGAAAGAAAAAAAAAGAATTCTCTCGAGCTTGATCTTTAATGTTTTATTTCTAGGGACCTGCATGGAAATGAGATTCGAGAATTCTCCAAAGGAATATTCACTGGACTTAAATTAATGGAGCTTTTGTAAGTTCAATCAAGAGAGAAAGAAAAAAAAGTCTTAAAAGAAACTAATTAAATCAGTTGCTATAACTGAAACATGGTGCAACATGAATTAGCATTTGAATGATACTCACATTATTAATTGTGGGCAATTTCAAAGGAATAAAAGTGGCGAGCTTTAAAGATTGTTGTGTAGTAACTTTCTGCTTTAAAGAGATCAATTATGCAGTAAAAGTTGTGAATTCAATAAAAAGTCCATAACTCTTGTTAAGATTTTATAACGTTATAGAAAATTATTAAACGCAACAATTTCAATATTAAGAGGTTATATTTCATAATACGCAATGTGAGGTGAAAAGCGAAGCAAAACGCGCAAAGCTGCACCTCTAGGGCTAAGTTAAAATACTAGTAGTAAAAAAGAGTCGACATTTCATGTCATAGCCCATAAAATATAATTCTTAAAGTGGTGTTGTCGGGCTATCAAGCAACCAAGATAAAATCTTTTTTCCGTTTTAAGGTTAATATATGAATAATGTAGATTTTTTGATGAGATTTGGGAGTAATTTAGAAATCTTTGAATTTTACATTTTTAAGAAGTTTTGAAGATTAAATGATAAAATCTGTTGCCTGTAGTGGGAATAAAGGGGAGGCTTGGGTTGGTGCGTGTTTCATGTAATTACTAGATACAACAACATGTAACCGATCTCTTAAAGAACAGAGATAAGATATGGCTGCTTGTAGTTTGATAAAGTCTTTTTAGGCAGAGCTGTCCATTCGCTTACACAACAGTCTCATTCCATAACCAATAAATTGGAATAAGCAGCAGTGAACTCTTGCATTTGACCTATAAGAAGGGCCTTACGTTCACTCTTTGTATAAGTTACTTCTGTCATAAGGCCTTATGCAGGTTTGCGCATAGCGAGAGTTAAATGTGACTTACGCGACTTCCAGTGTTTATCTGGCATAAGTTTGTAAGTTTATAAGTTTATAGGTTTGTAAGTTTATAAGTTTGTACGTTTATAAGTTCATAACTTTATAAGTTCATAACTTTATAGGTTTATAGATTTATAACTTTGTAAGTTTGTAGGTTTTAATTTTATAGATTTATAAACGTACAATTTATAAAGTTGTAAGTTTATAAGTTTTATGGTATGTTACAAGGGTCAATTTAAAATAGCCTTACACAACCCTTTTTGTAACACTTAATGGGATACAATTCTTAAGCGACCACTATAACTTTTAACTCCCTACTATAAAAATTTAGCTTCCACACATTCATTTCATTTGGAAATTAGCGACTTATAAAGGTTCGCTTCTAGTCTGCTATGTCATAGATAATAACATGGTATAATAGCGACCTCTGTAAGTAGCTTTGCTTATTATGCTCATTTCTGACCCTTTTACAAACCCAAAACAAAATTGCATTAATAAGAGAGAGAAAAGTGTACAGAGATGTTCATTTCTAGATTGAACATGTAACAAAATTGACCTATAATTAGTTGACTGCCCCTTTAAGAAAACACATACCTAACCACCTAATCAAACTGGAGCTAGATTGCGTTTATTCAAACTCATTACTTTTAAATCAACACATGCCACTATTAACATTGATGAGTCAATGACACGCTAATCAACTCCAAATACTTCACTCCCTCTGTATAATTGACTTGCTGTCATTTATTGAACAAATATTAATTATTCATCTCCAATTCACCCAACAACTCAAGAGTTACCAACTTTTTTTATTACTTCAAAAGTACACAAAAAGACGAAAAAGCGAAATTACCTTCCCTTTATTTACCTCATTAAAAATGAACAGAAAAAAGAGTTTTTATCAACTCAACAAGTACCATATACAATAAGTTTTTTCCTTTTATATTTACAGAATCACAGACTCGTTCAAATTCTGTTGCCTTGCACAACCTTACATCGAGTTCGAACGTTGTTTCCCACAAGCAGACGAATTTTCTTCTTGTAAAGATTTGATGAGCAATCTCGTACTGCGTGTGTTCCTTTGGGCGTTGGGTATTGTGGCTCTTTCAGGTGAGAGAAGCGAGTTACTCATCAATTATTCCATCTGCTTCTCCTTTACATAGAACTAAGTTAGATGCAATTTTATTGTGCTATTACTGCAGGCAATCTGGTGGTCATCGTATGGCGTTCCACTCTGAAGAATGCCAAGAAGGCCAGTTCAGCGCTCATTTTGTCGCTGGGATGTGCTGATTTCTTGATGGGGGTTTATTTGATCATTGTAGCCAGTGTGGACACTCATTACAGAGGCGATTACATAGCTTATTCTGACACGTGGAGACAGAGTGCTTTGTGTAAAGCTGCTGGATTCCTCTCCACCTTATCGAGCGAAGTCTCCGTGTTTACACTCACCTTCATTACATTAGAGCGCTTGGTAAGAATTTGTAATAAATGACGTTTTATCTTCTTATGAGCTGTCGCTAGTTTGAGGTTACGTGTATTAAGGGGAAATTTGTTTTTTTTTTTCTTTTTTTAGTCCCCGCCTTAAATTTTTTTGTTTTTGGGGGATGTGCACTTTCATTGCTTATGGTGTTTTGTCTAGTTTTGCCATTCATTGTCCAAAACTATACACTGAATGGAAATGTATTTCAAAATACAATAGTTGTAGATGATCATTATACGGTATAGTGCAGTCCTCTCTGTAATATTTTTTGAACTTGCAAAATTTTTTACTTTGGAGGACAAAAATTAATTTTTTGGCAAATTTACGAAATTTTGACGAACTTTCAATAGTTTTGCAATTATTATTGCAGTAATCTGATCCATATTTACTGTGCAGTAAATTGATCTCTTTTATTGCAGTAATCTGCTCCATATTTACTGCACTGATTTGATCCACATTTACTGTGCAGTAATTTTTATCCATTTTTACTGCAACAATTTGATCCATTTTTACTGCAGTTGTTCTATTCATTTTTACTATAGTAATCGGATCCATTTTTATTGCATTGTTTCTGCAGTTTTTTTATTGCAGGTGGTTTTCTGCAATTTTTCTCACTGCAGTTTGTTTTCTGCAGTTGGGACAATTACTGCAGAAAAAAAATGGATTATTTTTCTCTGAATAACCTTTTTTCACATACAAAATAGGAAAAAAAAAACCTGGCCCTGTTAGATGTATCAATTAAGTTTCCACACAATGGACGCAAGACTCTTGAACCACCATATATTAATATGACAGAATTTGAAAACCTAATGACCTTACATAAATCCAAAAACATTGCAATAAATTAGTGAACATCTAAAATTCCAATAAACCCAAATCTGCCACTATAAATCACTCAAACTTCAATAAATCTCAATAATCAATACCCGCAATTACCAAAACGGAAAATTTAGTTTAACATTCAGTTACAACGCACTAAACTTTTCATTTCCAGTTATTGTAAAAGCGTTGAAGAAATGGTCATAATGCCATAGGAAGTTTCAATGGTGCACGTAACTAAATGGGTCGTAATTTCCTTCAATTTTCACGGAAGAGAAGTCTAGTGTTAGGATGGAGTTCACTGTTAGAGTAAACACATCGTAAACTTATTTTTTTCTTCTTCTCCTCCCCTTACAACTCAGATTATCACTTTCGCCTCACAAAACAGAATGGCCAGTGGGCGTGTGAATGGATTCTTTGTATTTTTTTCCCACCTACGTCAAATAAAAATGCATTTTGGGAGTTTGGGGGTGATTTATTAGGCCACGTGCGTGTCGTGAATAGGTGAGTGACGTTTCAATTAATGTTTCAAAAGCAAATTGGCAGAAGAGTTGTGCAGTTAATTAGAGTAGGAGGTTTGTCAAGTCGAAATTTCTGTTACATTATCACATTCATGGAAGATGATTTTGAAAAGCTTATATGCATTTAAAAGCATCATTAATTGGAATGAAAGTGGAGATCTTTTAGGGTGGGTCACGCAGTTGGGAAAGAAGGAAGGAAATAAATGGAATTAAATAGATATTAACTCAAAATAGAATAATTTGCTTTACTAGACATTTTGACTGTTATGTAATCTTCAAGAAAGAGACCGATGCGGAATACTGTTTAACGCTGTTGGAGACAGTTAATGCCAAATGCTATAATGACAATAATGACAAGAAGAATAATAAAGCTTAATGGCGCCGGCGACGTTCAGGTCAAACTAAAAAGGCAAATAATATACCGACAAAAATCTGAAAACTAATTCAAAACCCCACAACCCACCCAAAAATACATCCAACGAGCCAATAATGACAGTCATCTCCTTATGTCAGTCATAAACAAAAGAAAGAAGAAAGAAAGAAATGGGGTTTAACGTCGCTAGTAGGCCAAACTCGACGGGACAAACAAGAACCAACAAAAATTCCTACAACACTAAAAAAGAAAGAAAGAAGCTTAAAATCTTAAACGAAAGAAGCAAAGCTTACGACGTTCAGCATCAACTTGAAATATTTATATGGATTATGGCGGCATTTCATTAAATGTTGCACTGCTTCAGCTGTATTTTTATATAAATACCACAAATGCAAGCCCAAAATTGCTGTCAAGAAAATTGACTACAAGTCTACGGGCTGGAGTGGATTCTCGGCAGGAAGAAGGAATTTGCCTTCTCTTGTGGAAAATTATTTTCCACAAAAATGATTAAATTTTTCTTAAGTGAAAATGAAATTTCTTTGAAAAAAAAACTGGAGTTTTAACAACAAGCACACAACGTACAAGAGTAGTTCCAAGTCGCAACTAGTGATTGAAAACAGACTAAAATTGAATACCAAATGAAAGAAGAGTAAACACAAAAGGCCAAGAAGAACAACAAAAACAAACTACAAATAAACATGCAACTCAACTCTGGAGGACTTTATATTAATTTTAATTGCTAAAAGAGAAAGTGCAATATTAATCTTCCCAAATTCACCAATTGTATGGTGAGCCACTGGTGGGTAAATGCTAATTGGCAAATAGCATTTAGTGTATGCAGGTGCTTTAACGTGATGAACATCAGTGTAGGATAGACATTAAGTTGCATAGTGGCATCTGGTTGTGGTTTAGTAATCTCAGCATTTAATTGTTTTCCATGCACTTGGCTTCTTACACTGTTAAAAGCATTACTTTAAATGCACATATCAACTAAAAATGCATTAATAATTATGTTTGAGAGTTGGGAACTTTTCATGCACTCTCCTGTTTCTTTTATAAGACATGTCTCATACATTTTAAATAGGATTAAATCATTTGGGAATTGTATGCAAGTTCTCCTATCTTTCAAAATGTGATTTGTAGGCACAAAAAAAACATTTCTCCAAATATTTTTTGGAGATTTGCGTGTGCTGAAAAATTTGAAGAGTTGAACTTTTTTAATTTTGAATAAATTATGGCTGCAATACTTTGAAACCACCAAATATTCGTTAAAAACAGTTCAAGACAGAAGAAAAGAAGGCGTTAGTTAAAAACACACTGCAAGAGTATTCAAGAAGAAAATACAAATATTTAACTCGGACGGACACCAATAGAGGGCATCATTCCAGCTGCCATATTTGTTGGGGAGGGAATGTGACAGTCTGGAACAAAATTTAAAACAGTAATTTTTAATCAAGTAAAAGATGACGTAGAATATAGTGAACTAAAGTTTAAAAAATTGAAGTTTAGGTTTGACTTTTAAGCTTTGGGTGGATCTTCAATTTTTTTGAAGGTCAAACTTGAAGTTGGGTGTTTGGACTGGGGCCCTCTAGTTTCATATTTGAAGCCTCTATTCCCCACTATCTTCCATTCAGAAATCTGTGGTGACCACAGAAAACGTTTTTCCTCACTTTAAATATCCTCAACCCTGCATATTCACATCCTTTCCAAACCCTCCAACACGCATCCACTCTGATTTCAATTGACAAACACCAGAGTATTCACCTCTCAAACCTCATCCTTCAAACGTTTCATACGAAAAAAAAAAAAAAACCCGAGTAAAAATAGAAAAAAAACACGAGACTTACAAAGTACACACTCCCTGCACTCATATCTCCCTCTAGTGACAGCTCTAAATCAACCAGTGTGGACTCTACTAAAAAAAAATTTATAGGTGTGCATCGCATTTCCCCTGAGCACACATCGTTTCACCGTCGAGTGCACTCGCGGCCTCATCATCGGCTCGTGGGTGGCAGCTGCCATACTGGCCGGACTGCCGCTCAGTGTGAGCACTTACTTCCACGACCAGTTTTATGCTCGCTCGGGGGTGTGCCTGGCCTTACACATCACCAACCAAAAGCCGGCCGGATGGGAGTACTCCGTCATCGTTTTCTTTTGCATCAATCTCATCGCGTTCCTCGTCATTCTTGCGGCTTACATCTACATGTACACGTATATCAGGAGAGCCTCTCGTAAAATGTGCGCTATGGCGAGGAAGGCAAACGAAGTAAGAGTTGGTCGCCAAATGACCCTCATCGTTCTCACTAACTTCTGCTGCTGGATGCCCATCATTCTGATGGGTCTGTGTGCAATGGCTGGACTCACCATTCCTGGTAAGAGATAGCAGTTTGCTTCCTGCTGCTGGTTTCTTGTGCTTCAATGACGTTGTTGTTGTTGTTGTTTGTTGTTGATTTCAATATGTTTGGAGATGATTTTTTATTGAATTGTTTCGAAATGTTATGTGGTAATTCTGAATTGAGATTCACATCTATGTTAATAGCAGAGGGCGACTTAACTGCAATTAGTGCAAGTCCAATGAGCACATAATGGTCACAAAATGTTCAGAATGTGAGATTCTATGACTAACGAAATTCCAGCTTAATGCACAAAATTGGCCTTAAAAATGTCTAAATTCTTGCACAAACAATACGCCACATCATTTAATTTGTGCTGGTGTGAACTCAATGTGAATCTTACTTAGTCAGTCATACTACATATTCAGTACTGGTCGGAACAAAACATGATTCTACCCTAGGCCAAGGTACATAAGTGACACCTACTTTTCCATTCAGTACTGTGTTCAGTTTATTTATAAGTGTGTTAATGGCTACTTAAGTGAAGTTATTTTTCCTAAATTTTGTCTAGACATCTAAAAATGTTCCTAAATTAACCTATTTTTCTAACCGTTCAACAACAAACCCCCATGTTAAACTCCACTTTTCTTCTCTCAACCCTCAAAAGTTGCTGCCTTCTTCATTCCTTACCTTTTGTCCACATCGACTTTGAGGTAAACACAAAAGACTCAAGTTTAGTACCGCCAGCGACTCCTTGGGGGCGTTGACTAGCAACTGCGCTACACAATGTCAACACCGACAACTCCAACAACAAACCCCAAGTGATAAAAAATTAAAAACCAAACAAAACTATCAGATTAAAGTCTTTTGTTCTTCTAAAGTCCCCTTCTGCAAGTTTTATGCAGAGAAAGCAACATACCCACAAGAATTATCCACATACATACTTTCGATACACAACGCCCTAGATTTATTGTTTTAAATTATTATTGTTCCTTAGGGGGCCCTACATTACCCCTTCAAAGACATTATTTTTCTTGAAGCAGACAGTTTTACACTATAAACCAAACTTACTGCACCTATTAAAAACAGATCCACTGATGAGAACTGCACTTTAAAACTTCTGTTTATAGAAATTTCAAATTTTTTTATAAATTTTATTACAATCATTTTTCCTTGGAATCACGTCCAAAGATTTTTCCACACCACATGGTCTCTTAATCCACCATCTTACTTTATATTCCACTTACACCATTCCAAAGCTGACCATTCAAATTACCCCCTCTCTGAAAACGACAAAACTTGTGACATTGGCGTGAAAAGTTCACATTTCCAATTACGACGCCAGGTCCAACCCTTTTCAAAGGAACATTAATTTTTACAACCGCATAAAACCAAATGCCAATCTATTCTTTTGAGCAAGTAAAAATCGAACTTTTCTCTTACATTTCCACCTCCCTACCGCGTGTCCCCAATCTCAAAGAGGGAAAAAAAGTGGCAATCAGGCAGTAGGCTCTACCTAAAGTCTGTTTCCCCTATGTCGACACCAGTTCGTCTTATCGAAAACCAATAAATTCTTAAGAGAAAAAACTTTTCCCTCCTTTTGTTATTTTGCAGGTGAAGTCTACGCCTGGACGGCTGTGTTCATCCTCCCACTCAATTCAGCCACTAACCCCATAATCTATACGCTCTGCTCGGTCCAGTTCAAAGACATGATCTTGAGGAAATACAACAACTCAAAGCGTAAGCAACACACTACATTAACGCGTGAGTATTTGCTTTTCTTTTTGTCCTACGTTTTAACAAACTGTTGACGTTTGTTGTTTCAAGAGCCCCCATTATTTTTGACAGAGAACATTGATTAGTGTGATTCTATCTAATAAGGTTCGCTATGATATCAAAGAATACCAATAATACTGTCCGAGGTTTGGTTGTCTGCATCTGTTGTTGTGGGTAATGTAATTTTAGGGCGATTTTGTCATTTGAAGTTGGTTATGATGTTTTTGTCCTTGTCTGGTTTGCACTGTTTGCTGTAGTGTGCTTTGGTTGGAGTTGTAGATCTCGAGGTAATTTTGTTTTGGTGAAGTTTACCTCTAGAGATTCAGTTACTGATTGTTTTCAAGACGTGAACTTGATTTACAGCTAATTGATCAAAAAATGTGTAAGGTTTCTATTTTTCTTTAAAAAGTTTGCACAAAAAAGATGTTTTTAAGTAATCCAGGATTTACATGCAAATTTGAGAAATGGATGTGAACTTATTAGAGGGCGAAATTGCTTTTCTTTTCACTTATTTTTTATCTGTCTACCACAGTTCCATTGTGTTGTCAGTTATAAATTAGAGGCTTCCACGCCTATGACTTCCTTTCATTCAATAATCCTTACTTGGGTGCATTCATAAAAATAGTTTTTCAAGTTCTTTATGAAACAACAAGTAATGAGCTTAGTGTGAACTAAAAGTTTTGAAAGTTAAGGAACAGAATATTGCTATAGCCCTGATTGAGTAATATCAATAGTTTAGGATTCCTTTTTGACTACATATTCAAAAATTGTGTTGTGGTTATTTTTACTAAACTATAAGTTTTAGTTTGTCTTGGTATATCTAGGTGTAAACTTTACCTAGAGATTTAGTAGCAAAATTTTACTTCAGTTAAGAAATATTGGAGAAGTTTCTAATTTCTCCAAAATTTAACTCAAAAATATGATTGTTTATACCCCCAGAACTTCAAATGACAAGACTAAGAAATGGTAGAAATATTCGGACTTACCGGCCACCTCAAGGCTACACGACTCTGGTGCAATTTCTTAGAACAACGGATCCCCTCCTTCTCACTGACATCTTACAAATCTCCAAAGGAATTTGCGAGGCCCTTGCGGAATTGCACGAAGCCGGCCTGTCACTTGGAGGATTTCAAATGGATTACATATTCGTCAGCAGAACTGTAAGTATGAAAAAAAAAAAGTTAAGCCCAATACTAGGTCTTGTTTAAATAACGCAGTTTTTAAAAGGTTATTTAGTTGACACTTTTTTTAGAAAGTTATTCCTAGTTAAGTCATTTTGGTTTTTGTGTGTGTGTTTGTATTGTTAAAATCTCGTTTGAGATCTCACGCGCGAGATTAAAAATGGCGGATTTGTTCCACTCTAACATCAAACTTGTGTCATATGAGTTTATCCTTGTATCAAAATTTATCAAAACATTACAGCTTCTTATAAATTTAGAATGACTTATGATGTATGTAGTTATAAGATGTAAACAGTTGAATCAACTTCTCATGGACCAAACACATTGGAGGTTCTGGTATAATTATAAATGTGACTTCACACATATAGCTTATGGCCTAACTTCTAGGTAATGGTTAATTTCCAATGAATGTTGTTTAAGTTTACAAATTCATTAACTGCTCTAAATTGGATTTTAATATATAAAATGTATCAATGTTTGTTAAACTCCAAATCATAATAATAACTTTTAAATTATCCAAGATTTGACTCAGGGTTACAATATTTTGCTAGAGAATTCCCTACAAACTTTTGTGTCAATAGTGTAAACCACTTGAAAACAAGTTTTGCTCAAGGGTTGAATTTATTAGCAGAACATTCTAGCATTACCACCTTGTTTAATTGATGAAAATACAAGCACACACACACACGATTAAAATCTTCGTATTCAAGGGTCGACCAAATAACTACTATTCTTGTCGCGAAATTCACCTAATAATGTAAATATTACAACGAACTTGAAATTTGTATAGGGCGAAGGCGATTTGAACGTTTATCTACCAGACATTAACGCTTATCAGGCGGTTGCCCCCGGTGGCAACGTGCACTCGGAGGACTTGGCCAAAGATATGGAAGACTTTGGCAAGATCGTTAAGAAGATGCTTCAAATTTACCACGTCACTTGTCGCCAACCAGAAACCGATTTAGACAACTGCAACTGATTTGCATCGGCCGCCATTTTCTACTATCCCCAACCGATAACATCGCTGCACTTTGCTTTTGTCACGTTTTATAAATGTGTAACAGGCAACCCTAAGGGTCCTTTGAGAATTGTGACAGAGTTGCAATGTAGCAAAGGCCAAATAGCGTGTATAGGGTGGGTAATAAGGCATGTACTATTCCGTGCATGTGCAATGTTTATTCTTTAAGGGGAAGTTCCTTAAACCTTTCTAACCTTATAAAAATTTTTTTACTGTGCAGATTATGGAATTTTGTATGAGTGGAATGAAAATCAATAGAGTGGAGAGATGCAGGTTTATGATTCATATTGAAAAGAATCAAATAAATTAGATTGAGGGTGAATAAACAAATGAATTGCTGTATCAACAGAGACGTCTGCTGGTATTTGTATTAGGTTAAAAAAAGATTTTATTTGGTAAGATTTTCTTAATTGAAGTTGAAGAAAAAATTCAATATTGATATTGTTAGTGTGTTTAATTCTGCAATTACTAAGAGATATTTAGACATGTTTGCCTGCTTGAATTTATTCTAAATGTTAATTATTATGATCTTGTAAGTTGACTCCAAGAGTTTAATATTTTATATCAGCAGCCACAAATTGAAACTGACAGTGTTAATGCAGGTACAAAGTGTATATTAAATGTAAGAATGCTTGTATGAAATATGCACATAAATTCTCAAATACTTTATCTTTATAAATAAAAATGCTCTGAATTTAGTGGTAGATGGAAGAAAAAAGTAATATGTGCATCGGTTTGATATTGAAGAAGGATAAACTTTTTAATATTTTATTCACAACAATTTTTTACAGAATGTTAATTGTAAAAAAAAAAAAAAAAAACAGCAAATCTTATAAGCTGTCATGCGTTGAAAAATTTATTTTTCTTCTCCATATCATCTGGTAAAAATCACACTGAAAACTTTTTTTTTGAAATTTCATATTTATTACACTTTTTCTATGTTGTTTATTACATGTAACTCTCAGATTTTATTTATTTTTGGATATCAAATTTCTGTATTTTATGATATAATAAATATTTTCGCTTCAAGTTATTTCCTTTTCATCATTTTTACTATCAAAAAAATTCCCATTAAACATTCTTTGGCAATTGCCACTGGCATTAATCTACAATTTTACATTATCTTTTTCTACTTGACAAAAGAAGTGAAATGACACATGTCATTCGACGGGGTACGAAGAGGACAAAGTAAATATTGATTGAGAAAACATAGGAAAAATTATCTTGGAAATTCACTTGCAGATAATATATTCTAGAAATTCTAATTATCATTACTTGCAAGTGAATATAATTGATCTGCTGCCTAAGGATATTAAAGAGTTGTAGAAAGAGGGAAAAAATTGAAAGACTTTTCTGATTAACTTGTGAAATTTTCTAGAGAAGGGAATTGTTTTCAATTTAATCCTTTAATCTCAATTGTAATTATAATAGAAAAGAGTCAATTGTAGCAGAAGTTCGATTAAATTGAGTTTAATGAGGTAATGTGCTGGAAGATTCAAGGTTTTATTATTTTATAGTTGAGATTGATTAACTTTAAAATATTTTTTTTTTTAAGCAAAAGTTGTTGAAGAGTTGCAAATTACAAAATCACAAATTAAGCCACGAGAGGAGTATAAATTAAAAATGTTTCAAATTGCATGTGAAATTAAAAATAATGATAATGGTTGTCAGACGAGAAAAATATTCAAGGATTGCATTTCATGATTTGCAATTTCCAGATTGTATTTCTCATTTAATGATCTAATAGGGTAGTAGCCTAGTGGCCAATTTAAAGTTATACTCGTATTAGATTTAAGACAATAAAATAATTTTTAAAGGTTATAAATTATATTTACATCCTTATGTAAATTCAAAGTGTTTTCTGATTATAATAATATAATTATAATAGCGCAAACTCACTAATATTCCAATTTTTAATGTTTGGAAATCAATACTAAGGGGGAAATAATAGTGCCAACCACTTGTTTACCCTATCTAGAGAAAGAACCAGACTAGAATTGTCTTCAGTAGTCTCATGGTCACAGTTGACGTCACAATATTTTCTCCCAAATCTCATTTTTGGCATCCATATTGGGTGTTTTGATGCTTTTATATTCTTCAATCTTTCCAACAACAGCAGCCACCAACGTCACTTTCAATAAATTTAAAAAAAAAAAAAAAAAAATAGGTCAAGTATCAGGTCTAAATTTTACTCTTTTACTATTTTAACCAGTCAAAAACCTCAACTCCGAACCTTCAAAACTTCACATTTAAAAAAAAAAAATTAAACTCAAGTTAAATCATTTTTGATGGCAACACCTTGATATGATTTTTTTTCTTCACTTTTCTAAATTGATTTCCAACTTCACTAATCTTTTTAATTAATCATACTTCTATCAGGAACAAACGGCGACGTTTGCACTTTCGTCATTTACAAGACAATCAATCATTCCATTTGCGTCCAGTTTGCCAAGCAACTACTCTCTCTCCCCCCCACCCCCAAAAAAAAAAAAAAAACGAAAAAGATCAACGTCCTCTGATGCCATCTAATTTAACTAAACAGTTAAGCAGCAGTAGCCGTACTCTATCGCATGTTATTAACTGCTCGACTATGTAAACTGTCAATATCTAAATAGTTCGCCTCAATTTTTCAATTATATGACCCCAGCAGCATTTTCTCCTCTTCTTTCCGAATTTCGCATCACTGGCATTCAAGTCCATTACTTTTTCATTAATCATATCCGATCTGTTGCTTCACTGGTAAAAAAAAAGAAGGAAAGCAACTTGTCAAAAAGTTTTCCAGCTTCTGAAACCAAATAAAAGAAATTGTTATAAAATAAATTATTTAAAAAAAAAGAACAAATCTCATCAAATAATTACTTTTCATCAAATGAAAAAAAGTTAAGAAACTTTTTTTTCTTTCCAAAAGACGCGGATTTTGCCAGCTTCGCACAAACACGATGAAATGACATCGAAAGGTCTTCTTTCATCTTGGAGTTTTGCCACTGTCGCTCACGTTTGTATGTGAAGCACTTTTTACGCTTTCTTACACAAACACATCCTGGCACCCCATTCCGATGACACGCCGACTGCAATCGTGAAATGCCTTGTCTCTTTTTCTCTCGCCTTGTCCCTTCTGACAGATTTGCACACAACCGACTTTTCCATCACTAAAAACTACGTTTTTCTTTTCTCTTTTCCCAATCGTCACTAAATATGTTTTCTTATTAAGTAACAAAGAAATCTAATTTATTTAGTCAATCCATAAGAGAATTGTAAATAAATTTTGCTCTGCAGTAATTGGTGAAGCAAATTAGATTTTACTTAAAAGGAATAAAAAATTGTTGTAAAAATAAATTAATGGTTTTAATGGTGTTTTTTGGATGGCACGTAGTGATTAATTAAACTGTTTGAAGGGTGACTGAAAGTTAATTAACCTTTTATGGTGGGTTTTAAAAGAATTTTTGGAAAAAAAAATTTTTTTCGACAGAAGGTTTTGTTCATTTCACTGGGTCATTAGCTACTGTAAACAAATTTATACAGACGGTCGGGTTAAGTTGTATTTTAGATTGAATTTGGGGTAAAGAAGCTTGCAAGATCAATGAATGTGTGTATTAGGAAGTGTTGTTGTCGCGCCCTGACATCTAGTGGTTGAAATTGTAAACAATTAGGCCTATTTTGCACGTTATAAAAAGTTGATAGTAAGGCCTATTTTGCACGTTATAAAAAGTTAATAGTAATTTTTTTACGGTATTTTGTAATGGAATATCGTTTCCGCAGTGTTAGGTATATTTTGAACGGTTTTAAAAAACTATCGGTAATTATATGTTTACAAAGACATTTTGAGTACTCACGTTTTAGCGCCTATTTTTTCCGGTTCGGTCGAGGTTCACGCATATAATCCGAAATTTAATCACTGCCTGTGAAATGATAAACGAAATTTAGTCAACAAATTACGAGATACATCGCCCTAATGTAAAAATTTAGATTTCTATCTGCCGAGATTTATAACTAGCAAACACATGCGTGACATTTCGTTTTGAGCATTTCAAAATTTATAGTTCATTTTCGATTGCCACTCTGTTGAGTCAGAACGGGAAATTTAACAGTTCCGGCACTCCAAAAACTCATTTATTATTTTTAAACGATTAGTTAATTGCTTTTACCAGTTGAATTTTTGAGAGACGTCCAACGATGTTTTGGCGGTTTGTAGGGTTAAGTACTTCCGTAGACGGTGGCGACGCGTAGCTTGCGAGGGAGAAATTAAATTAACATTCGCACTATTAGATTTTCTGGAATTTAAAGATAATATTGTAAAATTTTGTATTGAGTGAAGCGTTAGGTACTGACTGTAGAGCCCGGAGAGTATCTCTATTGGGAATTGATTCGAGAAGCACGCGTCGGTGCAATCAGACGTACGTGCGAAGCGCCAATTCCAACGGAAAGGAATTTAATTTCCTCCGTAAAAGAAACTTTATGATTTTAAGACGTAGTTATCGAAAATTTATCATTGATTGCTAGGTGTCCGTAATTTGAAGCCTATATGTTGACATCTAATCTATCTTAAACCTTAGCTTAAAAATGCAAACCCGTTAAATGCAGCGCGCCATTTTTTTATTGGCTCACGTGATAGTTGTAGTTTTCTGCCACAAGGTTGCGCTACATTAAATGTAAAGACAAAACAAACTATCCTTGTAGTTTTATTTTCTAATTAAACTAGCATTAGAATACATAATAAATTACAAAACATTTTGATACATTTAAATTGAACAACTGAATAATACTCTCGTTAGCTGCCGACCTAATCTATTTACATAAACATGGCTGCGTCCAGTACGTGACATGGTTTCGTTTCAAATAACATTTATATGCGATTGTCACTCTTTTCAGAGTTGCGTCTCGGTTTAATTCAATTGGGAGTGTCAGCTAATAAAAGCGAAAATTTGTACAAAGCATCCAAATACATCGGCGAAGCAGTTTCAAATGGAGCCAAAGTTATTTCTCTTCCGGTACAAATAAATACCGTTATAACACAAATAAATATAAACATACATAACATTAAACTATCGCAGGAGTGTTTCAACTCTCCATACGGGAATCAACACTTTCCTAACTACGCTGAAGAAATTCCCGGCGAAACGACTCAACAACTGTCTTCATTGGCAAAACAACACCAAATTTACCTAATCGGAGGTTTATAAAATGAAATATATAAAATTTTCAAACAGTAAGATAAAAATAATTACACAGGCTCAATACCAGAAATTGAAAACGGAAAATATTATAACTGTTGTCCAATATTTGGTCCAAACGGTGACATCATTAATAAATACCGAAAAGTATTTTCTAAAAATTTCTATATATAAAAATTATATTACAATATAAATATTAGATTCATCTGTTTGACATTGACATTCCGGGTAAAATCACATTCAAAGAATCTGAAACTCTAAACCCAGGAAACAAATTAGTAGTAATTGATACACGTAAGATTTTATAAAAAAAAATAAATTTTTTAAAATTTTATATATAAAAAATATTATAAATATACTTACAGCCTATTGTAAAATTGGTGTGGGAATTTGTTTCGACATTCGATTCCCCGAAATGGCTTTATCATACGCGAAACAAGGATGCAAGTTGTTGCTTTACCCAGGTGCCTTTAATATGACCACGGGACCAGCGCACTGGGAATTACTTTCAAGAGCACGTGCGCTCGACAATCAATTGTACGTGGCCACCGTGTCCCCTGCAAGGGACGATCACGCTTCGTACGTTGCATGGGGCCATTCGTTGGTGGTCAATCCTTGGTAGAGAAATTCGATTATTATAAATAGTTAGGGGACACTTTCATGTTGAATAATTCATTTTACAGGGGAACTGTCATTGGTTCGTTGGATCATACCGAAGGAGTTTTATACGCTGATTTAGGTATTAAAATATTTCCTCTCTAGAAAAAAAAAAAAATATTAATAATTTAAAATTTTTCAGATTTTAATTACGTGGATGAAATCCGTGGTCAGTTACCGGTCACTATAGGACGTCGCGATGACGTATTTTGAAATTTCATTCTTCTTACAGCAATTTCAATGAAAAAGTCGTTATTAAAAAAGCCTAATCAAGAGAATTAAACAAATTAAAAGAATAAAGTACGATCCAAGAGAAAACAATTTTATTTCATTTACAATTATATATTTTTTTATATATTTCATGTAATTTTCTAAAACTACTTTCTAATATTTAGTATACAGAATTAACATTTGATGAATGACGAATACACTATATGAATAATTAATTTTTTCTCTTCCACAAAGATGAACAAATAAACAAGATTTGAAACGTGAGGAGATGATCTCTTGTATGACGTGACAATTTTTTTTTTTCTGTAATCGTTATTCCTGATTTTACACACAACTAAGGGGAAATTGAACTATGAAGTGTATTATACAAGTTTTTTTGGTGGCACATAAATAAATTGTATTTTAAAAAAAAAAATAATGGGGGTAGTGTCATTTTTACAAATTAAAAATGGCTAAATTACACTTTTCCACCAGTTCAAATTATCAAACCTGTACAATAAAATGAGTAAATAAAGTGATAATAGTTAAAACTCATTATAAAAGTCTAATAAAAAAATAAGTCAACTTTTATGACTCGAAAAATTAAATTTAAATAAAAAGATAACTAAATGTACTGACCTAAACTTTAAAAAAAAATCACTTAAAAACTAAAAAAAATGAACTTGAAACAGTAAATGCTTAATGATAATTATTTTGTACAGGTATTTCATTTACAAATTTACATTGATCGACCATGATGTATTCCTTCATTAACGACAGCATAAAAATAAATTAAAAAATAAAAACAACAAATTAACCAATCATTATGCCTTAATTTTAACAAAAAAATCATTTTAAAAAAAAAATTCTTCTTCATTCAAGTTTTTTAAGACAACCTAAAACTTACAAAAAAAATTTAATGGCACTCTAATTAACGAGATTATGGGTTTTTATTACACCTAATTGGGCTATGAACAAAATTCATTTTCAAAAAACCAGGTAATTTTAGCACAATAATTGTGTGGGATTGGGATGAGAGTGAATAATTACAGACGTGCATAGTTTGACAAAATATCTCTGCGTGATCAATAAAAATCCAATCATTTCCAAAAAAAAAAAAGAAAACTCATTTCCAAATTTACACTTTTTGAGCCGATACGAGAAATAGGCACATTTTTTTTTAAATTTTTTCTTCTCTTTGAGATCAACGTTTCCAAATCAAGAATATTTTTCTTTTCTTACAATCTTATATACAAAGTGTGAAGGAATGGAACTCATAAAAATTGAAGACAAAATAAATTCCACCTTCAACACTTAAATGCAGTGTTTTACATTGTATTCTGTTTACAATTACAGCAGTACTCAATTGGGCACTACAATATTTTTTTTTTATTTTTAAAATAAGTAAGCGTATATTGTAGAAGGCAAAATTAGCACCGACTATGCTATTTTTCCAAGAATCGATGACAAAACACCCAACATTTCTTATATAATACGCAAATAGACATTTAGATTATGTTGATAGATTGTCTTAGCCTACATTTTCAAGAAAAGAAAAACAAAAAAATGCACCTTTTTCTCATCTGACAAGGAAAAAAAAAAAGCAATTAACTAACAATGCATGTTGTCAACTGTAGTTACAAAGATTGTATATTTTTTTTTTTTGATTCAGCTCTACTATTAAACTGATAAAATTCAACTTGGCCAAAAAGAAAACAGAAAACTACAGCATTCAACGTGCACTGTTTATAATACTAACATCATTTCTCTCATTAAAAAATACAAGGATATGACAGGTGATTGCGAACCTCATGAGATACAGGTCAATGATACAATTATTACATTTGAGGGCGGCAGGGGAGACACAATACATGATTTTTCTTCTTGTCACAGTACATTAAAATTTGATTTTCACAAAAAAATAAGGACAAAACTAAAGATTTTATAAACTTTTCTCAACTAGTTTTACCAAAAAAAAAAAAGTGACATAATCAAAATTGTTATTGTAAGTTATAAAAATAAATCTCTCGCTACAACAGTTACCTGCCTAATGCCTTTGGTAAATTAGCAGAAACAAAAGAAAAAATTCTCTGTACTTGGGATGGGTTTGAATTCAGCAGTTCCAAACTGCCAAGTCACATGATATTTATTGTACAAACTAATAACTTGTTCTAAAGAGGAATTTTCGTCTCCAAAACTCAGCCTCACATCTGTCAAACCTTCACAATCTAAACCGAGCGACATCTCGCGTCAAAGCGAGAGAAAATTATCCAAACCAACATCTCGCGAAAAACCCACAAAAAACCCCAAATTCCATTCATAAAACTTCCGTTTTCTCAATAAATAAAATTTATAAAAAAAAAAATGAGAAAAAAAAAGTTCTTGCTTATACCCTTGAACAATCTCGTACAATAAGCCTACCAATATATTTTTTTTTCTGCGTAAATCTAACTCCCATCACATGAGACAAATGTGAATTATTCCTTTCAAGAATAATTCGTAACGTGCAGTGAATTACACGTTGCCAAGATTGTGCAAAATTGGCACACAAATCTCAGAATCAAACTTCTTTGTTATTTGACAAAAATTCTCTCAACGTGCTGGATAATTTGCGTAAGTGGCTGCCCAAGTGCGCGGTACGTAATTGGCCGGCGCGGGACTAGCAGACGGTGAGGGCGGTGCATCATCGGGACTGAGTGGGTCTTGACCCGTTTGTCCCTGGTACTGAGCTAATATTTGCCCCAGTTGGCTGTGCTCGATGCTGTTACTCGTCACCAGTGTCGGAGTCGAGCTCTGCGGGATTGGAGTTGTAGCCGGACTTGGGTTGACCATCGTCGACGGCTCCGATTGGGTGACCCGCGTCAGGTGGTATTCGTTGGCCGCTGGCCGAAATTCATTGAATGTTTGAGTCAGCTCTGACATAGCTTGAGTTAAAAGATCGGCTGCTTGAAGCGATTCGACCGTTGTATGTGGCGGCAACTGGAAAGAGAATTAAGTGTTTGGTTAAAGGGAGAGTGACATGTAAAAATTTTCGGTTGGAAACTGAAAAATTAAACAGTTTTGTTGCATATTTTTAAGTATTTCAAAGCCCATTTAATGCATATAATAAGAAAGGTAAAATACTGTCGGCGTGCTCGAATCCCGTTCGGTGTAAACACTCGGCGGTCTCGGGGCAGGAGTGGACAATTTCCGCTTGCAAGAGGTGTCCACAACAGTCTCTACAACTCCATCCACGTAATCACTCTCGCTGGCCGTGTTGGTGGTTGAGATCTCTACATATTGACCATTCACCTCGCGGTGATGAGTGCGTGGAATCTGTTGAGTCTGCTAACAAAAATTTATCAAATCAATTTTGCAACTCAATAAACCATCATATACTAATTGCAGTCAGTCACTTCTACTTTAAAGAGAAATTCCTTCATCTCCAATACAAAAAATAAAATAAAAAATAATAAAAAAATAATATCAGCACCTGTCTTATCGAGAAGCAACCTGACTCTACCTGGGGAAGTAGCTCGAGGTGCTTCTTTCGCTGATGCTGAAGCAGCTTGGCCTTGCTGGCATATTGCTTGTGGCACCAATCGCAATTGTGCGGATGAGTCGTGATGCTGCCTACTGTCTGCGAAAACGTCGGATTTGGAAGGCCAGGAATCTCTGGAATTCCACCCTGAACAAAAAAAAACATTTTAATGAAATCATTTTATTTGGTTTAAAATTGTATTACTTTGCGCCTGTTACTCATAGGTAACTCTGCCCCTGGATGATTTTTCAAAATATGGGCTTTACGCTTTGAGCTGCTCTTATACACTTTTTCGCAATACTGGCAATAATAGTCGCGCGTAGTCTTCAAAATGGGCAGGTTAAGTTCCGGCACTGAATCAGGTCGAATATCCGGGTGCCGTTTGGCCAAATGATTGACCAGCATGCCTCGCCGCTTGAAGCCCAGCAAACACGAGTGGCACTTGTATATAAATCGGTGATAGTCGGTTGGAGACACCTTGGGAATGAACTTCTTGCTCGATGGTTGACGGTGCGGTTTCATGGCGAGGCGTGCCTCTCTTTCCGCACTGTGCATCCTCTTCATGTGTTCTTTCAATTTATCTTTCCGCTTGAACTGCTTGCCGCAGTTGGCGCAGAGGAACTCGCGGTGATCCGAATGTCGGAGCATGTGCAGCTTCAACTTGTCTGGCCGCGGGAAAACCTTGTCGCACTGTTCGCATGGGTATCGCTTCTCCGAGTGGAAGGCGCGAATGTGCTTTCTTATCTGATTGTACTCTTCAAAACCCTAAAATCATACATTTTTTTAAATGAGTATAGGTTTGTCATACATGCTATGCTACGCCCCTGCTGGAATAAAAGGAATAGAAAAATTGGTTTTCCACGAATGTTGTGTAAAGCATTATGTTCCACTGTAATATACAACTTTTTCAAAAAAAAAGGATCGAAACGAGGAAAACAGGCAAAATTAGTAGAGCGGATGAGTATTTTTAACATTTTTATAAACTGTGATTGGTACGTAAACCATTACGTAATAATGCAAAGTACTGCATAAGGAAAATTGTTATAATTCGCAACGAAACATTTCAATAACGCAAAAATAAGTTCTGCCTAACGTTAAGCATTACGTAAAGATAAGTTTTACACAACGTTATTGGTAAAACGAAGTTTTGCATAACTTAAAGTTGCCTAATGTAAAGATATGTTTTGTACATCGTTAAGTATTACGTAAAGTTAAATTTGCCTAAAATTAAGTTTGTCGTAATATTAAGGCTTTGCATTAAGATAAACAAACAAAGCTCAATGTTACATTATGTGTAACATTACTAATTACATGACGTTAAGTATTACGTAATGCTGAGTAGAAGTAGATAATACAAGCTTTAAATATTACGAAACGTAAGTCATTTCATAACGTTAAATAATAAATAATGTGTTAGAACATGAACCTATAAAACAATCATCTAAAAGATTGATATTCTTTTTGGGGAATCCAATCAAGTTTTGCTCTCGGATTGCAGACAGTTTCTGAAATATGAATCTTGGCGTAATTCAAATCAATCAGTTTCCTGGTCAACCGTCAACCCAATCACACTTGCAATTTGTTGACTAGAAAACTTGAACATCTCCCAAAATCCCAAATGGTCCAACATGCTTTCAAACTTTTAAAGTTCTAGAACTGTACTTAATAAAGCAACAAATTTTCCAGAAAATTTTTTCCTTAACAAAATGTTCTGGAACATTTTCACTAATGGAGGCGTAGCACTGTTAATAACAATAATAATAAGCAACCTTTTGACAACTCGGGCATGTGTAAATGCCATTGATGCAGTGGATGTGTACATGGTCCTTAAGCAAGATGATCTGGTCAAACCCCTCCTTGCAGATTGGGCATTCGTAGTATTTCTTTTCATCGTTACTGAAATTAGTTTCAAAAATATTAAAAACTAAATTCAATTCGTTATAAAGGGTCAATCAGCTCTACCTGTGAACTTTAATATGACAAGCCAAAGCTGAATTATTTAAAAACCGCTTAAAACAAATTTCACATTGCAGAGGTTTCGTATCTTCCGATCCGTGAACCAAATTATGTCGAAGAAGCCTTTCCTCGCTAGCAAAAGACTTATAACAAAGTTCACACTTGAAGGGTTTTGCCGGGTTGATCATCCCACGAAAGGACCGACGCATGATCATTTTTCCATGAGCGCCCGCGTGCTCGATCAGATCTTTTTTGCTGATAAACTCCTAATAAAAAAATTTTTTTTTAAAAAAAAACGAGTCAAAAAGATTTAAAATTAACGTAATCGTACTTGAGTACATTGCGGACATTTGAGTGTAGTGGTAGCAGACAAATCGGAAGAAAACTCATCCTTCATATTGTCCCCACTAATTCCGTTTTTCATATTGAAATCCGGCTCCACAGCAAATCGGGCCACTTCTTCAAGGCCAACGTTTTCAGCTGCATGCGTCAAAGTGTGCAGATTAAGCAGGCTGGAGTTGTCAAAAGTGAGGTCACAGTGAGTGCACAGCCACTCAGTGCCCTCCGCTTGTTTCTTCTTGAACAAGGACTTGATGGGGCGGGCAAGTTGCTCGCTGTCGCTCCGTGTCTTGTGTCGTCGGACATGTCTGAAAAAGAGTTTTAAATTTTACAGTATTTAAAAACGAGGCCAGTAAGAACGAAATTGTGTTATCAGTTTAAACTAATTTCCATGTATCTGATTAACATACATTTGTCCTTTGAGACAAAGTTCAAAAACCAAAGGCAATGAACTAATCAAAAATTACCTGTCGCTATTTTCGCTGTCTTCTGCATCCAATTCAAGCATGGAATTCTGTTACAAGAAGAAAAAATGAATTTTTTGTTTTATTTCATTCAAAATTTTATAAAAATATTTAGGTGAATTTTATTGTTGTTAAATGTCAGGTTGGTTTTGAGTGTCACATCTACTGATATGGCTAACCTTGAATTTTTTAGGTGGGCGGCCACGAGGCCTTTTGGATGATGGAGGTTGAGGTATAGCTTCATTGCTGGCTTCCTCCAAACTATCCAATGCCACCTAACAAGAGGAATTAGTAGATGGAAAAAAGTGTTACGGATGAAGATAGAAAATAGTCAAACAAGATGCAAATTTCATTCAACATTCCATGCTAAATTACAAACAAACATGATAATTTTTATCATGCAAAAAGGATTAACACATGTCAGAACATATAACAGTAGATAACAACACTCAACAACCTGCATAACAGCAAAATAAAAATATTTTCGTTTAGATGCAACGAACAAAAACAAAATTATTCTAAAATTTTATATTTACCTGAACGTCATCATGAACTTTAAATTTCTTTGGTGTTCTTCCTTTGGCTTTTTTTGTTGGTCTTCCCCTGGGTCTCCCCTTCTTCCGAGGTGGGGAATCCGACAAATCGTCTTCGGGATTTGTTTCACCCGAGTCGTGTTCGTTCAGATGCTTCTGCAGATCGACCGAACTTGAAAATCGTTTATTACATTCAAAACATGGCCAAGCGTTTTCCTGATCTTCCAGAGCTAAATGGGAAAAATTTTTCATTACAAACAAAATTCAAATGCCAAACATTGGGCTGAAATCACACTTGACTGCATTCATAACGTTACTACCCAGTCATACAGTTAGCCGTTTTTGTTACTGATTACGTCACTAATCTTTCAAAAATGCCCTTTACCATTACATACCCAAATAATACTTTACTATTACTTTTACGCTAGTTTTATTGCCAAGTGTGAACCAATTATCAGTCGAGTTATAACCTTTCAACTCATCTTCATCCGGCTCCAACATCTTTAACCCCCGTCTCTCTGCATATTGTTGAGAATAGCCAACTCTTAATTCAGTCCTCGGTAAGATGTAACGATTTGAGAAGAAATACAGAGATTGTTCTGTCTGCATCACAATCAAATTCTGCTCGCTAAAATTATCGGCCGGTCGTACGAATCGCATCCAATTGCTCATCGATTCATCAGTAGTATCTAAATGCATCATTTCGCCAGAATCAGCTTCAATTTGCAGAACCAAATCGTCTTGAATAACTTCATCCAACTTAGTAACAACACCTTCGACCGGTCCAAATTTCGTGCGCTTTGGAATCGCCTTTTTGGCAAACACACCAAAAACTACAATTTCCAAAACCGATTAGATTTCTCTACCTTTACTAACCAAACGAAATAAACAAACCTGATTGTCCACTCTCCAAAACCCCGACTTTATTAATCGCCAAATACCCGCCGGGCAAACTAGCCCAAGCGCGAGATAAAACAGGCTTATCACAAATACTCTGAACGCGATGTGTCGGACAATCCTCTTCGTACATCAAATTACAGTCTTCGCACCCTGAAACATCAACTACACAATATGAATTCACGCCATCAGTCACATAAAACCATCAATATTTGCATTATACTTACAATATTCCTTATTCGTATAAATAATTCTATTATTATTTCTTTGTTGATGTTGTACTTGTTGCTGTTGTTGTTGTTGTTGTTGCTGATCTTGTTCCTGCTCCGCCAATCTCTGCTTATGAAGTTGTCGCCTCGGTCTGGACATAGCGATCGTATCCAAATGATGGTGATGATGGTGCGCCAACATGTCCGGGTCCACGTCATTTGGTAGAGTGACTGCCGGATGATGAAAATCATCTTGTCTCAGCCCCATCGTATGTAGTTGCATTATTTTATTCACTAGTGTTATGACAATGGGGTTTTATGCCCGTTATTAATCCAAAGCAAACATAAATAAACGAAAGGGTGGGAGAGGAGATAAAATAAGGAGGATAGATAGGGAGTTAGTCAATGCTTAGCAGATCTTAGCAGCGGAGCAATTTTTTCTGTTGCTATTTTGAATGTGCAATATAAGTTGATACAAATTTTCAAAATCAAAATTAGTGTTAATTCTCCATAGACAGCCCCTTTAAGATATTCATTTCTTTCTATTGACCCTTGTCGAGTACAGTAAAAATTCAACATTTAGATCAACAATTGTTACATGCGTTCTTTAGACACCGAAGCCGCTTAAAAAAAAGCTAGATATGGCAAACGGTTCACCCATAAAATTGATTTCGGTGCTTCATTTACCCAAAAGAAAGTTAAGGGGAATCTAAAAATCGTCCGTAATTCATACCCATATTTGGCGACGAATCTAACGTAGTCGTGTTAACCGTCGTATCGATTCCATCAGTCGTGTCGATTGCATCCGACATAGTCAAATGAGCTTGTGTCGTATCAATCGTACCATCGCCGCCATCCAAATCTGCCATGTAGGCATTGTTTGAACTGCCAACCACCTTTAAAAAAACAAAATTAAATATTAGCAAAAGTAACATTTCGTAGTAATTGTACGATTACGACATCATTTCAACCAACTGAAGTTGAAATTTTGAAAGTTTTAACGTTTGATTACCTCATCGGAAACTCCAAGTTGCGAATCGGCCGTTTCCACCGTCGAATCAACAGTCGAGTCCAACACAGCTCCCGACGATACCATCGACGACGAAGGACCGCTCTCCATCGGTCCAGTCGACGAACTCACGTAATTTTGCATTGCCAAAGATGTAGGGGGCATCATGGGCGAGGACGGTGGCATGGGACGAAGATGAGGTGAATACCTTGGTTGACCACTCTGAAAAAAATGTCCATTCTACCATGGGTCCATGGTAAACGTACGAAAATTGTAAAACTCATTTGAACCAAACATTCAATCACCTCTCGTTTTAACCCTCCCACGTTTTACACTCAAAAACTTTTACACGATTTTCTCACCTGAACACCAGGAGACATAGATCTTTGGCTAGGACTAATGCCCACATTTTGCATGCTGCTTAGATTTCTATTTATCAATCCCCCGTAGTCCATCGACGAAGGCGACGAGATTCTTTGGCTCTGCGTCACTATCATGTTGACAGGCGATGGGATTCGCTGGTTCGGCGGTAAAGTGAGCACGTGATTTGGCACCATGTTACGAGCCATGGCTTCGGCCAGGAGGTCTTTCTGGTGATTAGCAAGCGGCATACCGGCTATACTTGAGTCGACCATGTCGGATGAGAGAAACCGCGAGGAGATTCGCGCGTTTGCCATTGTGGTCATAGGTGACGGAATTCGCTGGGATTGGAGCGTCACTGACGGTGAAGGGCCGCGGTCGACGGTGGACGGCGAGTCGACACGACCCGAGGACAGATTAACGTGCGATTGGGAAGGAAGAACCTGAAAGAACAAACATGTTTTTCTTAGCTTGACTATCTCGTTGAGGGTTGGGATGTTTATAAAATGAGTTAAACTGAAATTCCTGTATGGTTGACTTGGACTTATTGGCCATACAAGGGCAAAAGCTTATTTAAAGGGTTTTTTTTCCGACAACGGAAATTTCCATAAAATATGCACTACCGCTAAATCAGTCATTACAACTTTATTGCTATTGTTGCTTTAACAACGCATTGTCTTTAGGTATAACGTTAACGCGTATCGCTACTAAAGGTAAATTTTTACGAGTACTAGTGGCAGTAACATACGAGACAAGTGGTACAGCCGTTACCGCTTTCGTTATATTTCCAACAGCAAATTAGCAATAGCGTTATCGCAAATCGATATCGCAGCTGTTGCACCATCTCTCCATTCATTGATACCGTTAACGTTAGTTTAACAATACGACGCAGTGTTATCGTTTCAAAGAAGCAATGAGGCGAAATAGGAAAGTTATAGATAAGCTACGATAACGCTATTCTAACAATGAAGTGCAATCATAGAATAACGTTAGCGATAGTGTATAACATTACCGCCATTCGAAAATTGCATTTCATTCAACAATACGCATCATTTTATTTTCTACAGGTCAATTCATAGCATTACCGCAGCCAACCTCCAACCTGGATTAATTCTAGTGGTAGTGCACGTTGATACGTCGCAACAAAATTTGATACGTTATAGCTGTTTTACAATGCATTGTCGTAACAGTATGACAACAGTATTTCCACCGACTAGTTTTAAACAATTTCAATTCCAACTGATTTCTTACTTGCGACAACCGCACACCAGAAGACACCTGCTCGTTCTGATCAGCCATTTGGGAAACCGTCTCATACTGATGATGCAAACCATCTTCGGCAGGCACCGGCGACGGTTGATACTCTTCAACCGATGATATTCGGTCATAATTTTGCAGGGACACCTATTACATATTTTATAAAGTTTAAACCAACAACTCTCATCCCAACATCTAACTGAAAGAAACCACCACCAGGGGTTAAATTATAAACCATGCTTAATTTTAAAAAAATAATAATAAATAAAACATAAAATAAAACAAAAATCATGCTTACAACAGACGTGCCGGAATGATGTTGGTGATGGTACATACGGTGACGAGGGAGCATTCTAACCTGGTATGACCCCGTAGAAGTCGACGGTTGTGGAGAAAAGGGACTTCCCTGTCCCGGTCCCTGCTCATAAGCAGGGATTGTGCGCATCATCTGACCGGAATTGATCGGCGATGCTTGTTGATATCGGTCAGGATAGGCACTTGGAGAATATTCTTCCACCCCGCGACTCGACTCCGTTGGATACTCAACCTAAAAAAAAAACAAGAAAAAAAAATCAATTTCAATTTACTTCTATAAAAAAAAAAAAGAAAAAAAGTCAATTAATTATAGAGGGCGTTTGAAATAATGAAAAAAAATTCGATTGATAGGCAGGAAAATTTGTTTTTATTTACCTGTCCACCCCTTAAGATGGCTTTGGTGCGAGCTAGATTCATTTTAATGCAAGGTGAGCAGGTAGCCATTAGATAAAAACTTGGTAGTGATAGAGTGAAGCTCGCGGGTAGTGCATGCGAAAGAATAACAGCCGGCTAGGGTTTGAGATGCAATGAAACAGGTGTTTTAACAGGTGTCAGCCAATTGGGTAATGAATTTTATGGAAGCAGAAAAATCGAATTTAAATTATTATAACCACCTAGATAAAAATTAAAGTAACAACATGCGACCAACATTATGTGAGAAAGTAAGTTTCTTTAAAAATTTGGAAAATGATGTTTATAATACACTGTACCACCTTGAATGAACACTGATTGCCTTTTCATTCGCTTTTTTGCTGAACATTTTTAAATACCAGGTAAGTCCAATGTTTGTCTAGTCATTTTCATATTTTAATTTTTTTTTTGGCAAAAATTGTCGCAATCATAAGGTGATATAGTATATTGACTGAGGAATTCCACAGCTTTCATTAGCTCTGAATCCTTTTGTCCCTGCTTTTCAAGGTTTGTTATAACCAGTCATGGGTATTTTGCTGGATTTTCAGAGACCCCAACAATTTTTATTTTCACCTGTTGTTGGCCTTCATCACTAAATTGACTGCTACTAGTAGCGTCATTTATCTCGTAGGAAGACTGATTGTGTGGTGGCCACATAACTTGCTGAGGCGATGAAGAATGCGAGGATGGTTGTTGCTGCTGTGGTTGTTGTTGTTGTTGTTGATGTTGTTGTTGTTGTGTTGGTGCTGGCGTTTGTGCAGAGGATGCAGGTTCGGGGGATGGAGCTGGTTGATTGCGGTCCATGTATTGCAAGCTCTCAACCTGTTAAATATATTTTTTTTTTAAATTGAGAATTTTGATTTTTATTATTTTATAAAACGTAATAATTATGAGATTTTGGGATTAGATTTACTGAATTCTAGCCTTTATCCTAATTTCATTAGGTTTTACAAATCAATAAAAGCGATTAATTTATTTTCATGATAAGGAGGTGTTAAATTTTTATGGCTTTTTTTATATCTTTAAACAGAAATGTTTACTTTGCCAGTCAGTCGACCGGTTACTTTCAAAGTGTACAGAAAACAAATGTCAAAGTTAAATCCCAACGGTCAATACAAGCTTGTTGCGTAGAGTGAAATTATTAATAAATAATTACTACTAGGATAATTTTCCCTCCTCTATCAGAAATTAAATAACTTTTGAAATAATATTTTAAAATTTATGACCTTTGTATTTAAAAATCAAAAAAAGTCATGTATAGATCAGATTTTCCCTACCTATTTTTAGTATTTCTTTACATACGTTATCTACATTTTTACCGTTACTGATTTCCTGATGATTGTAAATAATGATCGATTGGACATAACTTTGCATCAATGACTCATTTTATATATTTTATTTAGTCAAAAATATTGGATTTATATTAAATGGATTTAGAATAACTGTCACTAATTACATGTATAAATTTCATTTCAGAATGATATAATAAGGAGTTTGGCCCAACTCTTTAACTTGCCTCTAAGTCCTATGTAAGCCCAGTTGCAATTTCTTGTGAACAACAAAGAAAAGCAACTGCAGGCAATGCATGTGAGGCTTAAACAGACTTTGTAGCCAATAAATGTCAAACTATCAACCTAACCTTACAAGACCTTAGTCTGTCAATTTCTTCTAATGGGTCTTAACCCTTCCCATGATTGCCTAACACACGTTTTTTTTTTTTAAAATTAAATATAAGATTTTCTTATTTTATAGAAACTTTTTTTGGTTACTTCAATTCCTGTCAAAAGTGTATATTTCATTTACAACAATTTAAAAAAAAGTATTTTAATAAATTAATAAACCTATTTATGTAAATAAATGTTGTTTTTAACCTGATATTAAAAAATTTCATTTCTTAGAAGCATTCACTTCAAAAATTGCATTGATAACTCTTGAAATTTCCCTTGAATGCAGTCTTTCCACCCATAAACCAAAAGATTCCCTGCAATTTATTTTTTTTTAAATTATAAAAATTAAAAATAAGGTTAATATCCTTTTACCTTTATCACATCGTATCTCATAATTCTAAAATAAATATGACAAGAGATTTGTTGAGACACTGGATCATCAAGCCTTTGGATTCACCAAATACCTAACGAAAAAAAATTCAAATTTAATACTAGTAATATTCAATAAACGAAACGAAATTACCTTTAAATTAAAGTAACTTTCCTGTTGAATATCGTCGATCATCCCACACTTTTATTTCCTGTAATAAAAAAAAAAAATAAACAGGAAATTAAATCAATATTTCCTTCACATACACACAAAAAAATATAAAATATTCCATTTATAAAACATTTCTTTAAAAAACAAGTCCCCCTTTACGAAATGAAACCACATCAATCAAAAATGTAGGTTACAAACAAAAACAATCGCTTTATTCATTGAAAAAGACACCAAATAAACGAGTAGAAAACCACTAAAATAATACATAAAATAAAATCAATCGGGAAACAATCAGACCGAATTGGCACTGCGCAAATATTTACAACAAAATTTCCTTGTTTTCTCTCTACAATAACACAACACAGGCCTTGAAAATCAGGCCCTTGCTCCATCAGCTAGGCGATTAGACCAGATAATGAGCGCTAGCAAAAACAGTTACAACTAACCTACTTTCCTACATTTTTTTATGTACTATTAAAGACTAGTCCATAGTAAACTAAGCGACCTGTGTTTTCAAACTAAAACTCACACCTTACATATTCCATCGTGGTCGGATGGACTGCACCCACTTCCCCTGGACTCAACCAAAATGTCCCCGATGGTGGCCGGGTAGAAACAACATGGAGGAGAACAGACTCTCGTTGTCACTCCCGCGAAAGTTAACACGTAGCGCCGTTTGCACGTAGCGGTTAAATTGGGTATTATTATTTTTGTGTCGGCCAGAGATGGAGTTTTATTACGCCGCTTTTTAATCTCGTTTAAAATCACTTTAAAATAAGCCATCCGATTATTTTATACATATAATCTTGAAATTTAAAGGGTTTTAATAGATTTTATAATAGTATATTTTGTTTTTGTTTTTTACGCGTTGGTGTTTTTTCCGGTTTGTGGATATTTGAGGGGGGGTTAAAAATCGGTAACTATTAATTAAAATTAATGAAATTTAACAAGTGTCATTAAAGTTTAAATCAATGTAACCATCTTCCCCGTGGTCATGTAACAAAAACGAGGTCGAATAAATTATGTAAATTTTCACAATTCTAGCTCGATCGTGTATCCAATATTACAGAAATGGCTGCCCTGAGTTAAGCAATCGGACAATCCTATTCCGATCGCGCCGTAACGGCCGATCATTCATTTTTAACGTTGTAGGAAATGAAAGAAAAGACGGCACCACGACCAAACCAACCAAGTGGGCCGCTCGAGTGAACTGGTCCTGCCGCAGGGAAAAAAGATAGGCGGACCATACCAACAGGACAAAAGGAAATCAGGGTGGGGGATAATCAGAAATATGACAAATGTACTCGTTAAAGTTGGCTTTAGATGGCGTGAAATCGGTGTAAAGTTAAAAAGTCTGGGTCTAAAAAGATGTGTTTATAAAGCGAAATGTTTGTGATTGTGTTACGATGCGCCGTTTTTAAGATTTTGAAAAATAAAATCAGACAAGTGAAAGGAATCTTACCCACCTCGAAATCCAGTCGCTCAAGTCTCGTTCTTGGTCTCATTCAGGACGAGACAGAACGATATCAAGAATCTAAGATGGCGGGAGTGGGTCTGATTTAAATGTTTTTCACCCTTTTTTAAAAATACTTTAACACGTCTCCTTCTTCCCGATGATTGAAAAGACGAAAATATAAATGACAGTTTGAAATAAATAACACAATCGTCGGGAGAATGTTCGATTAATTTGGATTCTTATTTTTTTCATTTTGATTTGGAGAAAATTCACAGAGACGACAAAACCGAAATAAAATTTTCCTCTAATTTTTTTCCTTACAGGTTAAAACTTTTCAACTATCACTTAAAATAAATTACTAATCGAAAAAAATGTTATTTTTTTTTAGTTTACAATTTTTGACTTCCTAATGCCACCAAAGAAAATTAGTGTTGGAAAATGTTTAGAAGAACAAAAAGGTAAAAAATCACTAACAAATAATAAAAAACACTCGAATTAAAATTGCGCCAATTTATTTTAGGATGCAAAGCATTCCAAGAAATGTATATAAACAGACTAAACAACACCGGTGAAACATGCAAAAGAGAAATGACAACATCAAGACCCCGTGCGGGCAAACTTCTCGCTTACGGAGCCACTACAAGAATCGGCGATGTTCCGACAATCCCAAAATTAATCCTGAATACAAAAACAACACCACCGTCAGTAAAATACAAAAAAGATACACCCAAACAAGCGAAAATTCGAGAAGATTCTTCCTTAACAAGCCGTAGTAAAACAAGTAAAACTGCACGATCACCACCTAAAGGTCTCCTCTTCCAAGCAACATCAGCCACTACGGTTTTACAAGGGCTTAAAGTTACAACGGCTAATGTGCTGACTAAAAAAGATTTACAGAATTCAATATTCAGTCAAGATCCGAATTCAGACGGTTCGAAAACGCAGAGAATTCTGCAGTGGCTTCGTGATTGTGAAGTAGCGCGGGAAAGTTGTGGGGGCAATCAGGCGACAATTTATCCCAGTATGACAAATCTCGCACTGGTGGATGAAGAAGAGAAAAGGCCAACAAGACCGAAAGAAGTTGTGACTGTCAATCGAAATTACGGGGTGGAGATGAGCAAGAAAGGGAAGCAGTGTAGTAAATTAGGGAATGTTATACTTGATAAAAATTATATTGGCATTGGAAAATCATTGGAGAAAAGGAAGAGAAGTACTGCCGAGATTTCTTTAGGAACTTACGAAATACAAAGTCAGAGTAAAAATGCTGGCCGCCGTGAGGTGTTGGAAGCGGTGAAAAAAGTGAAAAATTGGAATACAACGTTGAGTCCTGTGTTAAACGTCAATAAAAGGCAGCAAAAGGTTTCTAATTTATAAAAATTTAAAAGTTTTATGTAATGTGATAATTTCTGTAAAAAGAGGAAAAAAAATTTAATTTTTTTGTAAATTTTTTCTAAGATTAAAGGACAAGTTACTACTACCAATTACCCTCTTGTGGAGAATAATCTTGGAGAGGAAGATAAAGGCAAATGTCTTTCTAAGATGGCGACGAGGAATGACAATTTTCTTGCTGATTGGCTCAGAAAGGGGAATCAACTGTTGTCGAGGGAAAATCTCTATTTTGAACAGCTGAAAATGTTGAGACAGAATTTGCGGATTCCTTTAAAAAAGACGTCTCTTGCGAGTGGAAATTTAATCTGTAGGAGAGATAGTTGTCAAGTTGCGTCAGTAACTACTCGCTCATTAGATGTTGCTTACAAGAGCCAACATAGAGTATACAAAATTTATAAAATAAAACAAAACCCAGTCAGCACATTCGTTGTCAGTAGAATGTCCCCATCAAAATTTTATATCACAACCAATAGAAATTAATTTAATAATTTCCTTGGGGTTAAATAGATGTCCACTCGGGACCTCTCTAGTTCCAATGAATTTTTCGATAAACGTGTAATATGTTTGAACCATCTAATGTCCACTGATGACGTCCCATCATTTAAGGCATCTTATTGACCCCTCAAAAAGATTTTTGGACACTTCTTGGTTAATGGACGTCCAACGTTGTCCATAAAAAGTCCTGAATCCATAGGACATTCATTGAGTAGGTCATATTGGACATCCTGAAGACAATCTTTTGTGCTGTCTGAAAAAGAACTTTGATACATATTAGAACTAGTTTATAGAATCCATGGTCTTAACTTTCAATTCAAATTTTTCTTGCAGCTCAAGAGAATATGTTTCAATGCTTTGCTTGAAAATGTTGTATCAAGAAAAGTTCTTGAAACCAGATTGTCGGGCTTTTACAAGCAGAAACTTATACGGAAATGTTTTTATAAGTGGAGAATGAGTGTACCAAAAACGGCATGTTCGCACAATCATTCGGTTCACAGTCAGTTAGATGCAAAGTACCATTTAAAATATTTGGATTTCTCTTATGTATTTTACAATAAGTTTTCATGTTTAGAAAGTTACAAACTGCTCTTGATAAATACAGAAAGCGTTTGCTTTGGAATGCATTTCTAAAATGGAAATCATGTCTTCAATACGATGCTACACCAAGAGTTTTAAGACAATCAAGTCCTACACCTCAAGATAAATTAACTGAATTTATAATAATGGCTACCAGTCGGATTAGACAGATTAACAAGGTGAATATTCTTAAGACAAAAATTTGCAATAAAGTTTTTGACACAATTTTTTTCAGAGCATTTCACCAGTCAGAAGATTTCAAGAAAGTGACAAACAACAGAATAGTCCCACCGACTCTCAATCTTCAGAAAAGACAATAGCAAATCTAAGTCATAGTACGAGACCACCATCCAGCGGGAGAAAAATATTTTTATCATCAAAACTATCAACTTGTTCTTCGTCCAAAACTATCAAACCCACACCTCGAGTTGTGTCAAAATCAGACACTAAAATCAGACACAAAATAAGACCTGAGAATATCTTAAAGGGTAACATTTTTTTTTTTTTTTTTACTTCGTTAAATCTTTTACAATTCACTAATTTAACAGAATGCGAAGAGAAAGCTGCCGAACGAAAACGCCGCTGGAACGCAATTATGGATAAGAAAATGAAAGTATCAGGAGAGAAATTAAAACTTCAAGACAAAACTCCGCCAAAGCGGAGTAATCAGTCTTTACCAAATACGGAAAGAGGAAGAAGAAACGTTGAAGATGAGAGGAAAAAATTAGATCAGACGAGTGAGAACGACACGCGATTAGAAAAGGTTTTGTACAAAACAAAGTGATTTTTCTTTGCAAATGAAAACTTGTTTCATTTAAATTTAGTTATAGGAAGAAAACCAAGCCCACAAAGGCATTGAAAACCCGCAACGGAACACTACGGAGTGCGGTATTGATTTTTGTAAAAGGCCAAATACTCAAGACGAGTTAATAAATGCAGTACGATTGAAAAGAAAACTTTCTGCTTTGGTAGAAAGTCAAAATAATAATCATACAACTGATCACTCGTCACCCTGATAGCCAATAACGAAAAATAAAACCATTTCAATCAACTTTTCACTTTAGTTTAACAGAAAAAAAATATTGTGATATAATTAATAAACAATTTCTAACTGATTTCGTCTGTGTTACTAGTTTGCTGGATAATAATAGTCGGATCGTCCCCGTATGTAACAACAATATTATCTTGTAGTAACTGTAAGAGAGTTCCCGCAGTGTTGTTTTGGTCATCGATTGCTATGGTTGTTTGCATATCTTCACTCTCGTACCGAACTGTTTGAAGGCGGAAATATCCGTCGTCATCTTGTTTATACCTTGAAAAAAAAATTAATTAGTTTGAATTTATTTGAATTTGGTACTAAAACGGGTACCGGAATCTGGAATGTCCCGACGGCCATCTATATTTGTGCTTTTTAACTAAATGGCTTGTGAGATAGGCGCCACGAGAAAATAGTTGATCACAGTTATGGCATGAATAGCGATTTATTTTATCTTTCTATTAAATAAAAAAAAATTAGAGAGTGTAGATCTACCAAGGAGTTGTATGGAAGAAGTAGAAACTGCATGGTGAGACGGGGCACAGTTTCTATGGAGGGCCAAGTGTATCAAATTAGATCACAAGATCTAATCGTTCTCATAATGCCATCTCTTACTATTGAAATGGTGTGTCAAGACTTAATCTGTGTCTGGACTTTTACAGCTCAACTCTGAGGCTGAAAATGGTAGTTCTACGTCCAGGCATGCCACCTAATAGACCTCATAAGTTAAAAAAATTAACTTAAAATAACTTAAAACTAATGAGTTTGAAGTTATTTTAAGTTATTTTAAGTTAATTTTTTTATTTTTTGTTTTATTTTGAATTTTACTTTGCATATTTAACCTCATTTTACAATTTAAAAAAAACTTATTGGCTTCCATCTACCGTACACTAAACCGCCATTTTTAGGGCAATATATAAAAGGTGACATGATGAGATATCATAATGAGATAGCATGATGAGATGTCATGATGGGATTGCATGATGAGATGGCATGATGAGATGGCATGATGTGAATGAATGTCATGACGAGAATGCATGATGAGAATGAACGACGTAAGAGATGGCATCTTGTGATCTAATTTGACAGAGTTGTCCCTCCATGCAGTTTCCGGCTCGAGGCGTTTGAGGCGTTTTCCGCGCAATGGATTGTTGGTAATATTGCTGTAATATGGCGGAATATTACTCATAATTTGTTGGTACCCACACGCTGTTGCGCGACGGATTATGGGTAATATTTTGCCATATTACCCAGAATCTATTGCACACTTCGACCAGCCGCTTTCTACTTCTTCCATACAACTCCTTGGATTGAGTGTCATTTAAATTCTCCTTACGATGTGAACTTTTTTGATGTGATTAGTTAAACATTGTTGACTACGGGTTGAATAGTCACATCCGCTCTTTGTGCATTTGTAGGGAGCTGATGGCGAATGGGTGCGGTGATGCTTGTATAAATCTGGTTGGGTTTTGCACCTGTAAAATTTTATTTGGTTGGAAATTATTTAATTAACCTTTAAATTAAGTTTTCTCTTACGTATAGTCACAAATATCACAGGTAAATAATGTTGCAGTTCCATGACGATACAAAATGTGCTTATTTAAACTTGATGGTGATGGACATGTCATGTCACAATAACAACATTTGTAACTATTAACTATAAAAATAAAAAAAATTTTCATTAAAATAATTTTTAAATACTAAATTAAAGTTTACCATGTTTCCTCATGTGGTCCCTTAATAATCTCTCCGTTGAAAACTTTTTAGAACAATGCGTACATTGGAAATTTTGTGCTAAAATTGATTTTTTTTTTTAAATATTAATGAAAATTGTTTTACAAAATATCTACATTTTGTCTGGCGTTTCATGTGATCAACAAATTTAGTCCTATTTGAAAATAGAGCTCCACAAGTCGGACAAGCGATTACTTTTTCCCGACTGTGACTGCGAAGATGATCCCGCAGTTTGTATCTGTTCTGAAAATTCTTGTTACATGCTAGGAAATAAAAATATTTATAATTATTCTAATTTCAAATTATCAACAAGAAAATTCTCCCATACATTCCCACAAGCAATAAACTCCTCCCTTTGGGTTCTTCCCTTGCCCGCACAATTCCGCGTGTCGAATTACGTGTCTGTAAAACAGTTCCGCGTTACTGTAAATTTCGTTACAGTTTTCCCAATCGCAGCGAAAATCATCGGGTAAATCGGGAAATGAAATACGCTCCATTTCACATTCGATTGAGTCTGATAATCTGAACGAGATTTTAAATTAGTTTACAGTTAGTTTAATAAAAGCAAGAAATCTTACGTTCGCATATAATTGTGCCCGATGCTTCTAATTTTCACGTGAAATCCATGATAATAAATATGTCGGATAAATTCTTCCGTGGCAGTGGTTACAAAATCACACTCTGCCCATTGACAAGAGATGTTTTCTCCTAAAATTGAAGATTATGATGTTGTTTAGTTAAGACACGTGGCGTGTAAAGTTTATTTTACCTTGTGGTGGCAGGATTTCATTTTTATGATCATCGATGTGGCCTAAATATTCATCTACATTGTACGTTTTATATGTACAATTATCCCATTCGCAGTTTAATTCTAGTTCTGCTGGTTTTTGCAGGGCCCGTTTTCGTTTAACTGCTGGCGCCTTCTCCATTGAACTTCTTAAAGCAGATTTAGAGGGAAAAATAAAGTTTACAAAGAGTACACGGTTAGAAATGTTGTTCACAATGTGCCTTGCTGCTAAAGAGCGCCATTTTCTTAAAATCTATGCCCAATAATTAAATTTTATTGGTTGAGAAATTGTGACGTCAATTTGATTGTTTAAATAAGCAATAGTGATTGGTCAATTTCAAGCGGTAGGTTTAAATCAGATATCAGTCCAAAAAATATTACATTTTATAGTTTCTTACTTTTAATATTAAAATTAAACTAATGTAGGATGAAAATATCTAAAATTACTTTATAAATAACAGAACTTCTCATTTTAAAAAATAAAAAAATTATAAACGATTATTACAAGCACTTTTTAAACCATAACCTACACTAACTTAGTTCTACAAAAACCTCTTAAATACTTTTTTAAAAATTTTCATTTGTCTACTCTTTATATAAATAAATAGTCCTATATTACACAATACTTAGCGCACCAACCATTCAGGTACCTGTTTTCCATTCCCTCTGCCCAAGGCTATTTCACAGAATGAAGAGGATCAACTACATACACATGCCTCACCTGTAAGGGAGGAGCAGTAGGGAGAACTACATAACATTTTCAAAGAACCAGACTAGTGAAACCATTTCCAAATACTTCCATAAGAAAAAATCACTTGGATAACTCCAATTTACCAACCCAAGTGCTATAAACCTCTTTCTGGTCTCCTTATGACCAAGTAACCCAGGATCTTACAAGGTAAGAAGAAAAAAAAAATCCATAACAAGGCCTTGAATTACATTTTTATAGCTCAAATAGGTCACATAAATATCAACCTATTCTCATTTCTTAATATTTCTTTACCAAAAATTATATCAGATAATTACACATTTAACTCTTCTTTACATGGTAGTTCATTAAATATGTAAAATACCCTAAGGGCAATCAGGAATCAAGTTACCTCACTTGACCTTAAGTTTAATTTTTCTTACATTAACACATGATAAGCACAAACCAATTAAAAATTTTATAAAACAAAAGTTTCTTTTTTCATGGACATTTGCAGGAAATAACTTGTTTTTCCTGCTCTGTTGCCCTACTTTCCATACCTTTACTTAAATAACAACTGTAGTAATGCATGGTTTGTTTTTTTATATATTTTTTTTCTTCCTCCCCCGCAACAGCTCTGGGCTGAATCATGTTTGCAACTCTTTCATCAAGGCAACTATCAATAAGTTGAAGCCTTAGGGCAATAGGCATTTAGTTCATGAGGTCTTAGATTTATATTCATCAGTGTTGTTACTGAGATCACAGCTTTTGACATAGAGAACTTTTGCCCCTAAGTTTTGCAAATTCAGGTGGAAAACAGGTTATTTTTAAAGTTTTCATTTTGTTTATATGAATTTTTTACAGTTATGGTTCTTTCATCATTGACAACTATGGAGTCTGTTGCCAATAAGCAAAAAACTAAGGATAGTGAAAAGGAGGAAATGATCAAACAGTTACAGGTTTTGTTCTATTTTAATTCTTAAAAAAATTGATCATTTTCTGATCAACTTATTTGCAAGTGTGATTTCTCACTCAATTCAATTTTTTTTTCACAGACTGAGTTAATTGCTAGGGACAGGTTAATTAACCAACAGAGAATCCAATTGGATGAGACAACTAAACACTTATCACAAGCTAATAAAACAAAAACTCATCTTGCCAGTCAGTTGCAAGAACAGGACAGGAAATTGGCAGTTGTCCAACAACATAAACATCCAAGACCAATTGTAAGTTGTTTAATTTTTATTTTGTAAGAATTAATGATTAAAGTGTAATTTCCTGAAAGATGAGAGAAGAGCTGCATGTTGTTAATGAAGCGTTGAATAGTCTGAGAAAAAGTTTTAAACCAACTGACCCACATCATCACACATTGGATACAATTGAGCAAAGTATTTCTTTGCTTATGGAGAGGTTACAAGATGCAGAAATGTTAACTGTAAGTTGAAAACTAAAAATTAACTAGACCTGAAAAATCAGGTTGTAATTGAAGTTCCTTGTTTCTTATGAACTCAATTTTCACTTGTCTTAATTTATTATTTATTTTCTCTATGACATCATTTAGTTTGCATTGGCACAAAATGGGTGCAGGAATAAACATTTGTACAACAGGCCAAGAACCCTTCAGAAGGCAACTCTTGCATTAACTGATGGTAAATGTTTTTTAAAAAAAAATTGTAATTTTAGTTATAATAATCATTAAAAAATTTAGTGTCTTCTGGATGCAACTCCCATCTTTACCCCTTGACCAAAGTTGTTTATTTTACTGACAGCTTCACCCCATGTTTGTCAACTATCAGCAAAAGGTTGTTTTAACACATCAAAAAGTGTTTATAAGTAATAATTTTTAATAATCTACATTCCAGAATGGGTGATATTACATTACGTGACTTTAAAAATTTATTAGATCATTCTGGAGAATTTAGATACCATTTCAAAACCATGGACCCTGAATTTGGAATAGTTAAAGAAGAGGTTAATATAAAATTTTATTTTTATTCCACCATTTTATGTTGAATTTTTTTGTCAATAGATTATGCATGATGATGACATTCTACCAGGAATAGATGGGAAAATTATAGCTTGGGTTGAAAGCAAAGGAGACTGAAGAATTTTATGTATATTTAGCTGGAAGAGATAGAAATATTTTAATAGTTGTGACTATTTCTTACTACAATGCTTTATGAGTCAATATACCCTGTAATGTATTTTTAACATAGGAATGCGTAATAAATTACAAATTGATATGAAAAGATTTGAGAAATTCACATCTTTTATGTGACAAGCACCATAAGCACTTTTACTCTACTCAATAAAATGAAGGCTTATCTATTTAGTGTAATATTATTTCTATTATTTTTCCTTATACAAAAATAACACTATGAAATATTACATAATTCTTTTAATACAAAAAGTTTTATACACCACGCTTCATTTAACTTCCAGTCATTCATAATTTAATGGAAGTCCATAAATAATAATTTATATATTAAAAAAAAAAGTTATTTTATGCCATCGTGAAAATTTGCTTTGGTTAAAGTTATTTTTTAATGAGCAGCTTAAGATTTAAAAAAAAGTCATACACTTAAAATTACACAAAATTAATAATAACAAAACTTACAATATTTCAACTCACTATTCTTTATGCACAATTCTTTATTATATTATTTTAATATTAACTATGTTAGAAAAAATGATTAAAAAAATGAATGATTTTACAAAATGGTTAATGAAATGAATTAAAAAAAAAAGTTAACATCAAAACGATCACAGCCAATAATTGATATGTACCCGTAAACCCTTTTAATAAAGGGGCAATGGTCCCATTCTGGTAAAAAAATATCACTCAATACTTTTCAATTTAAATATTTGCGACATCTTCGTGATCCGCACGTACACGGTATTTTCACGTCTTCTATAGGGAATTTATAATCGTAAGTTAGTTCTTCACCTCGATTTATTCTAAAAAATTGAACAGAGTAAAATTAATCAATCTATAATAATCGTAAAGTCATTTCCATCAAACCTCCTCAAAGCAAAAATAATGATATGTTTTTTCCCATCAACTGTTATGACTTTCGAATAACAATTCGGCTGTAAGTAAAAATTCAAGTGTAAATTTAATAAATTCTAAAATTGGAATAAAAAAAAAAAAATTTTACTTCGCAAGAATGATTTATAAACCGTGCTGCATTTCCGTGCATGGTTGCATCTACTACTTCATTATCATCGATTCTAAACATGTAACATCCAATTCCCTAATCATAAAAACAAAATTGAATTAAAAATGACGTCACAAAAGAAAATTTAATATAAAAATTACTTTGCTCTCGTAATATTTTTCTCTCATATCAGTTAATACAGAGCGAATCACTTCGCCGGCATATTCGATCACCATCTCACCCACGTCTATACACCGTTTACAGAACAGCCCTCTGCCGTGAATTTTCGATCTATAAACTCCAACAGCTTCACGCGCTGTTTGTCTCAGATGCCTGAATCGCATAGCCATCGGTAAATCCATGCTGGTTGCTCTTCGGCTCGACTTGTGCTGCATTTCCTCCTCCTCAGGCCCGTTTCTTCCTTCGGGAGGTTTTCGGTGTTTGGATGCAAGGAAATTGAACATGTCGTATTCTTTTCTTGTATGGAAAACTTCAGAACGTGCGCATCCGCTCGGATTTTCAGGTACCTAAAAATAATGATTCAGTAAAACATTCAACGGTCACTAAAATTTTAAAAAACAAACTTCTTCAATAATTTCTTGCTCGTGAAACCGGAATCGATATTTCTGACACGTTTTCGCTTGTGGCATTTGTTCTAATATATATTGAACCGCGTTCTGTCCAAACCCAGACATATTTACCCCATTTAGTCCTAAAAATGTAAAGATATATTATTAAATTTCCAATTATTTAATACAATAATTTTCTCCTAACCATCAACAGGAACGTATTTTAACTTGGCAGCTGCTCTCGCGTCCTGTACTTTCTCAGCCACAGCTTTCCACGCATCTAAGAAATTTGAAAATTTTAAATTTTTTCTTTTTTTTACACACAACCAAAACCTAATATTTACCATTAACATTCTGCGTCTGTACGAAAAACCCATCCTCACTCGAAATCTGATACAAAATATGCGGCTGTTGTTGCTGTTGTATAACACCCGCATTAACCAACGCCCTATTCTTCTCCTCCTGTTGATACAACGCCAGCAACGGCGTCGATTCTCCAACAACAACATTGCCAACATCCGCACTCGTCGAGGTCGACGGTGGATTTGCATTCCTCGCTTGCACCGCATTCGTCTTGGGAGCGATATTCTGCAACTTCCTAACAAACGGCACTGGCGTCTTCCTCTTTACAACACCCGGTCGAGGTGCAGGTCTGGTCGTATCCACTAACCCTCTCGACAACAACGTCGCCAATTGCTCGTTCGCCACCTGCACAGTCTGCACCGACGACATTGGTTGGAATTGTTGATGAGTGGCCAAAACGCCAGCGTCGAACTGGTGACCGACGACCGGCGACGACGTCATCGGTTGTCCCATTACGTGGAGTTGTAAAGGCGATGAGTCCCACGGCGAACCCTGCGCGAGGCAGGATTGAAGGAGATTAGAGTTGTCGACTACGGTGTATGGTAGTGGCATTACGGATGGAAGACTCAGAGACATGGGCGTTAATTGTTGACCTTGGTTAACGCTCACACTTCCGAGGTAAGTCATATGTAAGGGCTCTACAACAGTTTCCAGTGGTGTAACCGTGTTCAAGTCATTCATACTGAACATCAATGGAGTTCCCATTGGCACTTGAATGACTTGGGGTTGGGAAAATGTTGACGACGACGGTTGTGATATCATTTGATGTTGTTGTTGTTGTTGCTGCTGTGGATGATGATGTTGTTGTTGTTGCTGTGGATGATGATGTTGTTGTTGTTGCGGTTGTTCGGGTTGTCTTTGCTGTTGATGTTGGGGCGAAGGTTTTGGAAGCAGAAGTCGGCGGACGGGGATTGGTCTGGCTGGAAGATTCAATTTTTCGACTCTAAGTGGCTCTTTGGCAGGTGATGGCGTCAAAGAGGAAAACGATGTCGACATGTCAGTGTCGAATGAAGTCGACAATGGTGACATTGCTATCGAAACGATTTCCACTTCCGGTTGAGGTTGGACATTTGTCGACTTTTCGAACTTGCCGACACTTGTCGACATCTCATCATTGCTTTCGAACAGTCTTTTGAATTTTTTATTGGTTGATTCTTCTTGCACGGGTGACGGACGCCTTTTCCCGGATGACGATGCGACACTCTTCGGCGAACTCGACTCGTCTTCACTCGACGTCGTTTCAACTTCGAAATTGCAAATCGCCATGTGTCGCTGACAACTTTCCATCGTTCTGTATAGACATCTGCATTTATTGCACTTGAAAGGACCAGTAGCTCCATCTGTTGTCGGTTTACTCGCCACGCCTGTCGACGTACGATTCGACTCGGGTGTCGGCAACGATTGGCGGCTTGCTTCTAGATTCGTCGATCCGTTTCCGCCGTTCATTGATACGTCGACTGGTGTTTCATTCGAGCAAAACCCGTTCGATTGTCGACAACTGTCGACATCGCCGTCTCCCTTGTTTTCGACAACTTCCAGTGGTTCGACAATGTTGTGGTTGTCGTCTTGATTCAACGCGCATTTCTTCTTCGAGTGGGCGACACCGGCTCCGACTGTACGGGTGATACAATAAGTGGTGCCATTTTTCCCTTCGACAGTGACGACGTCTTCTGCGATGGACGGCTCATCGTCCATCGAAATGAATCCCTGATCGTTCCCATCTCCACCGGCGTCGCCGCAGCCGTCTACAAAATTCAAACTCACTTTGCGCACGCTGAGGATACTGGGCATTCTTTTCACTTTAACCGCACAACTTTTCTGTGCGAGTGTGGGCGCTTTCGAATCCGTTTCGATTTTATTGCTCGTCTGGTTGTCGCGTTCCGGATTCCCATTTTCGACATTTTTCGTTTCTTTAACGGGCGAATTTACCAGATCGACAACGACGTTTCTCAATTTATTTTCCTTCGACCTGAGATTGTTTTTTTTGATTTTTCCGTTAAGGACCGAATCTTGGGACCAGCATCGTCTTCCTGGAAGGCGTCGTAATCTTGATGTTATTAATTCATCCCCGCCGTTGCAATTCTCGTTCGAGCTTTCGATTTCTTTCTTCACCTTGAATTTTCTCCCGTTGACCACAGGTTCGACCAACTCGGCCTTATAACGCGTGCTTCGAACGGGATACTTTTTCAAAGGTTCTAAACCCCAGTTTTTACGAATTTTTCGACCCATTCCTCGTTGGCTGGGGGTAGTCAATTTAATTTCTGTCAACTTTTTCTTGCTTAAAGGTGTTAGTAAAACAAGATTTTCAGCACAAGAATTTTTACGGCCATTTTGAACCGTTTTCGGGGATATCTCCATCTTTGATTTCTCATCGTCTTTATTTCTCTCCTCCTCCGCCGCTTCTTCTGCTTCGACTCGCATTAAAACATCTAGCAGAAGATCTTTCGTTTCAGACTTGTTTTGTGGAAACAATTTGAAATTATCTTCAGTTTTTTGAGTGTTGGCAGTTTGAGCTGTTATTTGATCTTCAATTTCTTTTGGTTCAACTTTATTGACTTTTAATCGGCCGAATAAAAAGTCGTCGATTTCTGCATCATCAACAATTTTATTCTCGCTCTTGTTTGATATTATTTCACCTTTCTTTGCTTCGTTTTCGTCAGTTTCAATCTGCCTAAACAAGTCGTTTAACATCTCCATATTTGATTTCTCATCGTCTTTATTTCTCTCCTTCTCTGCCGCTTCTTCTGCCTCGACTCGGGTTAAAACATCTCGTATAAGATCTTGCGTTTCAGACCTGATTTGTGGAAACAATTTGAAGTTTTCTTTAGTTTTTCGAGTGTTGGCAGTTTTAGCTGCGATTTGATCTTCAATTTTTTTTGGTATGATTTCATTTAATTTTACTTGGCCGTTTAAACAGTCGTCGATTGATTTCGTTTCTGCATCTTCAACAATTTTATTCTCGCTTTTGTTTGATATTACTTCACCTTTCTTTGATTCTTTTTCGTCAGCTTCAATCCGCATACACAAGTCTTTTAACATCTCCTCAAGTTCCAGGTAATTTTCCATTTCTTGTGGCTCTTTATTTGGGACCGAAGGCACGATTGGTTCCTTTTCATCTTCCAATAAAACTGTCGCATCCGAATCAATTGACTCGTCTAAACCCGGCGAACTTAATTCGTGTACAGTTGTCACGTGTTCGATCAATTCGACTTCTTCTGTGATCTCGGGCCTTACCTCAACCGTCTTTAATGTGTAAACAACTCGTCGTCTTGGGTTTTGAGTACTCCAATAAACACGACTGCACCTAAATAAAAAATTGTTTAATTAATTAGGATTAAATTATTTATTTTGTCATTTTACTGATAATCAACAGGAATTAAAGTGTCTTCAGTATCCGATAGAGATGACAATTTTCCGAGTTGTTCTACCATTAAACAACCAGCTAAAATATGTATGGCAGAAGGGGGAAGCCCTTTTTGCCAAGTCTTTTTAGCCCACTTGGAAAACATTTTATCCAAGTCGATGTAAACCGAATGAGACACGGTGAAATCTTTATTAAGAAGCTGCGTAAATAAATTTTTAAAAATTAGTAGGTGCTGAAACCAGATCAAAACGAAACCTACATCTTTGTTAGCTTTATTTTGATGTGTAAAGCAATAAACTTTTTTGTCTTCTTGAAACACAGCCTTGGATGCTCGAGCGCACATGAAATGAAAATTCGAACGACACCCGTTGAGACAACATCCAACAGTCGCTCCAGGATGCCCGCAGTGTTCGCATTTCTAAATTTAAAAAAAAATAAATTAGAAAATGAAAACTTTTGATTGAGAGAGAATAAAAAGCTACCATCATTCTCCCTCTCGTAATTGCCGCATGAACATTTTGAAGCGATCCATCCACCTCTTGAAACACTTCAGCCGACCAAACTGCACAGTTCAGATGGATCCAGTCATCTTGACCGCAATAAAGAAGACGACCTACTTCCTGCAATTAACCAAACGAAAAATTTAGATTTCAAATTTTTTAAATTCAAATGAATTTTTACATCTGGTTCACCGTCGCCAACATCAGAGCACAAAACGCACCACCGACTGTCACCAAACTCGTCCATTACGTAATTGGGTGATGCTACGGTGAACAGCGAAAGTTGATCAAATTCTTCCAGCTCCACATCTTGACACTGCGCGTAATTATGATCTAAGCAATTGGGTGGAACTACTGAATCAGGTACGAGCCGATCGTTGATATTATGCTGACCCCAAAGTGACGGTGAAGTGACAGCAAACCACGGAAAAAGTTTCTCCATTTGCTGAAATTAAAGAGGAACAAATGAGAGAAATCAAGATTAGATTCGAAAAGCTTAATTCTTACACGAACAAAAATTGTTTTAATGGTGCGGGTATTTCCTTTTTTACCAGCAACTCCACAGAGACGAATCACGCGAATAACATCCTCGCAAAATGAACTCTGAATGAAATTTTGAAACAATTTACAAATGAAATAAAAATCTTAAAAATATTTGCTCTAAACTTACAATTGATAAATAGCGGCCTTTTTTAATAAAATCTTGTATCATCAAGAAATCAGATGGCTGATTTTCTGTTTTTTTTTAAAAAAATAAAATAAAAGTATCAATAAAAATTCCTCAAAAACCCAATTTAAATAACAAACCTTTAAATTGAAAACTAATATTTTTTCCACGTTTATGTTTACTCTTTTTTAACAAAAATCTATCAACTTCCGTCCAATCAACACCTCTCGACGACTCATTCTGGCAACTCGTCAATTTCTGTATTGTTCCCACATGACTAGAAGTACCAGTTGTATTCTCGACATCGGACGCTCCATTCACTAGACTCAACTGTTCATCAAGCGCTGTCATTACATCATTGTCCATTAATTTAATGCAATCTCGAACACTTTCCTCTAACGTTTTATCTTTCTGTGAAGTTTCCAGACTGCTTTCGAGACTGGAAAACCCCATGTTAAATTCAAAGTCGACAACTTGATTTTTATCCAACAGATTCGTCTGCTCCAAACCAAACTCTGTATTTTTATCTAAATTAATGTCTGTGAATAATTCTGTCGATGGTAGACAATCGGACAACAAATCAGTATCAATTAAATCGTCCACACTTTCCTCTTGAGAAGATTGATTCGTCGATTTCTCTTCGGTTTCCGATTCTGGGCAAGTGAAATCTAACGCAGATATAGTTCCCTCGCTTTTCACTGGACTTTCCCTCGATGAAGTTAGAATGCCCATCGCTGGATTCTCGGTATTTAATTTTCCCTTCGTCTAAAAATGTAAACAAAAAATTAATATCGATAAAAGTTATTCGAAAATTGCGAATAGCGAATAATTTCTTACTCTGCAACGTATGAGGTGCTTGGCACATTTAGAGCTCACTAACGTTTGCATAATTAAATTAAGTCCTGATTGTAATTCTTTCTCTACTGCCACCCGCCACGATGGAGGCTGTTCAGGAGCGCATTTCCTACACACGTACACAATTTCAGCCATGTACGTCAAACATTCGTACATTTCGTCAGTCATTTCGTCGCATTTTGCATGGATCCACGACTGGCATTTAATGCACTGAACCATTTTAGAAATGTAGTCATCGTCTTCGTAACACTTTTCGCATAACGGGCAGTAGTTTCCTTTCTCCGTCAGACGGCAACAATCTAAACACACGGAATGATCGAACACCCAGTGGATGTCTGATGTAGTCGTGAATGATGTCGAGTCACAGCTTTTACATTTAAGACACTTGATACACAGCTAGGTATTTAGAATGAAAAAAAATAATTGAAAATTGAGTTGAACGTGTCATTGTGAATATTTTACCCAAACGTTTTTCTTCTTGGAAGGTTGTGATGGGTAATTTGGAATTTTGTTTTTGAAATGTAAATTATTTTGACATTTGGCATGGTAAGTGTTTTGACATTTATGGCATTTCAATAACTGAAAAAACAAACAATATTTAATATAAAGTTTTGTAATAATTTTTTAAATTATAAATTTACGTCCGGCGTCTTTTCTCCGCAGAATCCACATAGTTGACACCGCCTACAACACCAGTTCTCCACATTTTCAGCTAAAGGAACGTCTTCTGCTTCAAGACAAAACCGATGAAACGCTTCACAGCACAAAATGCAGTAAATCATCTGAAAAAATTCACATTTTTAATAAACTCATTTAAATAATTAAAAATTTTATTAATTACTTCGTACTGCCCTCCGCTTCCGCATAAAAAGCACACGATCCTTATAGGAAAAGGCTTCGAAGCTATTAACACTCGTCCACAGTTCCATATTTCAACCGGGTCATAATCTTCCTAAAATTGTTTAAAAAAAATTTAAATCGAAACTTATAAAAAAAATTTCCTCAAAAAATTACCCAGAAATCAACGTCCACGAACACATTGTTCTTACTCCCGTCTGGAACAAGGCTCGAATTGTGGTTGATGGAAGAAACTTGTCTGGCACGTATGGATGCACCGTTGAACACTTCTCCCAGCATTGAACGACTGCAAACGGCTTTCTCCTGCAACGGAACAACCCGGGAGGGACGTACAAACAACTGCTGTCAAATGTCATTCAAAGAAAAAAAATAATAAAAGAGAATAAAAAAAGGGAAAATGTAAGGTGAAATCAAAAGAAAACTAAAAACTTCGTCTGTAAAAATTCTTAATCTAAAAGTTTCTATTTAAATTTTATTTTATAAGAAATCTCTTGAAAGCAGGGCTGCCATCAAACTCGAACCTTAGTTCCCGTTTGGCATTTGCTCTCTAAAAATAAAAAAACATTTTGTCAATAACTCGTTACGCCCTCACAACAACAAAAAAAATTAAGTTATCAAAAGCGTTTCTATGTTAAATATCTGTATTAAAAGCAGAGAAAAGGGTATTAAATGTGTTCTTTTGTAATATTTTATTAGTTACTTGTAAGAAAAAGTATCTAATGTTTTTAGATGTAAGTCCACTTGCAAATGGCAGCCCTGATGATAAAGAAATTCTACTGAAGAAGCAGAAAACAGTCAATTAATTTTAAAAAAACTCAAAAACTATTCTCATAAATAAAAATAAACTCCTTTATATAAAAACAAAAATAAATAAACCCTGAACCTATACCCAATCAAAAGACGAAGTTAAATTTATAAAAATCCCCAATTAGTATCATTAATTTACATGAAAAAGTACAAGGAAAAATAAAAGGGAAAATAAAATCAAAAGCAGCGTGAAACAAAATTACAAAAATATGAAAAAAAAAGCGGCCAAGGGAGGAATAACAAAAAAAAAAAAAAAATAACCAAAAAAAAAAAAAAAAAAAAAAAAATTAAAAATAAAAACAGAATGGCAAGGTTTAAAAATGATTTATTGTATAATAAACTACCTTTTCTTTTTGTTTCACAGGCCGGGACAGAAAAACATTGCGGGCAATTTGAGACTTCCGTTTCTTTGCCTCATTGCCCGTCAATGCAGGGGGCCTTAACTCATCACCATCCATCATCTCGCCAGCAAGTGGGCAATTGGGCAACCCTGCTTTCTTACTGGTTGAAAGCACGCGTGAGCCCTCAAATTCTTTACCAGTAGTGCGCTTGGCTATCGTCGACGATGACAAGTCGGTGTTGTTGTTCTTCTCGCTCCGTTTCTCCTTGTTGTACACTGGATTTAGACATTTACGGTGCCTTAAAAAACAAAGAATTGTTTAATAGACGTAATTAAACTTCAATTTTCAAGTCACGTACTTGCAACACTGTTTGAGAACTTGATTTCCGCCGAACTTTCTCATATCCCTAAAAGACAAAAATTTAAGTTGTGAGGTACATTACATTTATGCTTTTACTTCTTCCTTACATGCAATACAAGCATTTGCCGCAATCTTTCCGTGTACAGTTTGCACATTTCTTGCATCGAAGTTTTCGCTTGTTGGATCCTGATGATCGTTTCCTCTTTTTTTTCAACTTCTGCTCATCTTCCTCCTCTTCCCAATCTTTATCCGTCAAATCAACTGTTATCTCGTCTTCAACTTCCGCTTCTTCTACTATTTCTTTCTTCTTTTTAACTTGTGATACTAATAAGGAATTCATTATAGTTTGAAAAAAATTTTTCTAATTTTATTTTTAAGTAAATTTAACCTCCAGCTTTTATTCTCTTCGCTTTTTTGAGCGCTTTGTGTGCCATACCAATCGACGGACTAGTAGGAAAAGTTGCTCGCGGAAATCCCAATACAACTGAAGCGCGACGACAAACATGTTTGATTCGAGGTCCCCTTTCACTTGATGGACTAGTGGTAGCTTCATCAGCTGTAATTTAAAAAAAAAGTTTGGTTATATAATTTACTAAATATAATAAATGCTAAAATTAATCACCAGGTGGCATTGACTCGCTTGGCGATTTTTTTTCTATTTTGATTTTAGGCCGGCCTCGCCGTCGTTTTTTAACAAAAACCTTGGACGCCTTTCGCACAGTTGTATTTGCAGTTTCTGACCCGTTTACTTTGGGTGTTTCTGTTGGTTGAGTATTTTCATTAGGAGATGAATCTGAAATATTTCATTCAATTTTAATATTCATTTTCAACATTTTTTGTTTACAAATTTTATACTAAGATCAGAGGTGGCTGTTGACGTCGAAGCTTCAGGTTTAAATATCTTAAGACAACCTTGGAACCAACAGTACTTGCAATTAACTGACTGTCCTAGAATATTCGGTTTCATAACACAATTTCCTGTGGAAAAAACAAAAAGTTTTTAAGACTTTAAATCATTTAAACAAGAATACCAATATAACGACCTTCGCATTCACACTTCAACTCTTCATGATTCTTAATCACACTTGTATAAAATTTTAAACAATATTCACAGCTCATTTGGCCACAACTTTCTGTCACTAAACAAAAATTACTTGACTGTCCGCACACCCCGCACGTGCCTCCTGTATCTTAAAACCAAAGAAATAAAAATTAAATTTCCGTTCATTTTAATAAGTCAAATAAAATACTTTTTGTCTGTTTAAGAAAAACGTCCATCGGCTCCAGCGCCACCATGGGAAATCGGCTTAATTTAACACTACTCTGCACCTCACTCTGATCCTTCAAAAATTGTTCGCTCAATTTCCTCACACTGGCCGGTTGGCGCAACTTCATCAACGTCCGTTTGTTAAGCTGCAGTCGCGCTTTCCTTAAAATATTCTTCGTCCTCCGCTGCGTGGAAGCCCGCTGCTTAGAAGCGGCAATCTCTTCGTCACTAGATCGCTTTCCATTCGGTTTCCTTAATCTACCATCCCACTGCGACCTCAACATTTTCTCAATCTTCGCTTTAACTCGATCTTCACCTGCACCATTAGCCACTTCCTCTCTCACTCCCGTGCCAAAACCGTTCGAATTTCCCTCGACACCTGACGTCGAACTAGGTGAACTCTGAGCTAAACTTTTATGACTTTTCAATTTATTCACTTTCACTTTCCTCGCCATCGTGTCCGCATATTTACTAATATCCTTCTCAATCTTTTTAATCAAATTCCCATCCCCATCTGTCGTCACGACAGTCTCAGGCACGTAATTGCCGCCTGTTATCTTCATCCGTACTTTCAAAGACGGCCGCTTGACGTCGCTCTCCTCCGGCGTTGCTGTTGCTGCAACACTTCTCGTCTTCGGTAATTCCTCTTCTGGCGGGCGTCGCGCTACTTGGAGAGTTGAGCAGTCGAATTCTTCCATTAATCGCTTTCTGGGGATTATAAGTCTCTTAGAACGAGCACTTCTAACCGGTAAAACGAATGTTTTTCGTCTGAAGAGATTCTTTGAATTGTCAGTATCGACATCTTTCGACGGTTCGATTAAATTCTCTTCTAATTTCGCCGGTTTCTTCTCGGCGTTTCGTTTCGCCTTTTCTAGTAACTTTTTTGCAACTACAGTTTCCACTTTTTTCTTTGATAGAGAGTCTTGATCGTCACTAGACGAAGTATTACTACTATTCGATATGATTCTGGCTTTTTTCCCGCCCCGATCGATTCGAATTTTTAATTTCCCTATTGGACACAGTTCACTACTAGACGACGATGTTGTTGTTGCGACGTCGGATGATGTTGACGATGTGTTGTCATCGTATTTAGGGTCTGTCATTTCAGTAGTCTTTACTTTCTCGGTTTTTTCTGACGGCGAGAATCCATGACGTATCATATGTGCGTATGAGCGTCGTACGACAGTCCGTTTACCGCGTCGTGGTTCGGCTACACGTGGCTCCATTTCGTTTTGTTTCTCTTTCACTTTCTTGCAAACAGCGCGTGCTTTTTTGATGTCCAAGTTTGAGAAGCCGAGGAAAGTTTCGTCTTCCTGTAATTTGTGAAATTCAAAATTGTGTGAATTAAATTTTTTGTATTTTTAAAACGCTTTGTTTATTTATTTTCGGTAACGTGATGCAATTTGAGAGGAAAATGACAAGAGAGTCAAAAATCAATAAAATATTTTTAACCTAAATTTTACCTGCATTCAGTTATGGGGAATTTAAATTTGTGGTGCGGAATTCATCACTCAATGTGATTTTTTAAAATTCAGTTGTTGTTTCTCTGAATTTTCGTTCTCTTTGAATTTATTAAGAGAGAAAAAACTCGCGCTAAATTCCACTAGCGGCTGCCATTTTGGGATGTACTGGGGAGGACAATGTCAGAAATGTGACGTTTTCCTTGTATTGTTGCGTCACACGTTGCTTACTACTAGTTATTTGTTTCTTTCGGTAGTTATAAGGTGTTGTTAGGTTGATGGCATTTGAGGGAATTTATGGTGGGTATATCATGTTTGAAAGAGAACGTTGCGTCACGGTTTGCAACACAAGAGACGTTTGTGAATGAGGTTAGTTGAGGGGGATAAGAGTAACGTACCTCGTCAGAGAGTCCGAACGTGTCGGAGAAAAATTTCAGTCTAGCTTGCACGTTCTCGGCAACCGAAGGCATGCCGTCGGGTTTTAATTTGTCAGTGTTGGACTTGTAATTCACTGACAAGCGGCCAAATCTGTGGCCTGGCCGACCAGGGAACCGAAGTCGCGCCATTTTGAATGTTAGTGCTCCCTCGAACCGGAGAGCTGTGACGTCACATAAAATGTTATTTTTTTTAATTTAAAAATTTACCTAATAAAAAAAAATCAAAAATCTTATTATGGTTTTTTTTTTTTTTTATTTAAAGAAATTTTAAATCTCACTGAAGGAATCAGTTTGTTGAATGTCACCGAAGGTAGTTTTTAAAAATCCTCACTAGAGGGCTGCGCTTTACGGCATCAGTAAAAAATGGCTGAAAACAAGCAGGATGCAGAGTTACCAGAGTCTAAACAACCCGTAATTAATAGTGATCAGAATGATGACAAGGAGTTAGATGACTTGCTAGACAGTAAGGAAATATTTAGTGTTTATAAAATTTTGAAATAAACGAAATATATTAAATTTACAATTTTATATCGGCAGGTGCGTTGGAGGATTTTGATAAGCCATCAGTGATTCAGCCAACAGCGACTTCTGTAGAAAAACAGGTGCTTTTGTAATAAAAAAACCATTTCCGTATCAATACATATTTAAATTTCACTATTTCAACACCAGGAAACCGCTGCTATTGGAAATTCGAAGTCAGATAAATTATGGAGCGATGAATTTCTACAGCAAAATCCTCTTTTCGATGCAGTTCTTAATCAGGATCAGCCAAAATCGGCGGAAGAATTCGAAAAGTTTGCAGCTATGTTGAATAAAACTGGAGACGGAGATGACGCAGATCTTAATCTTTTAACTCAAGATTTTCTCTCTAATCTTTCCGCTAGTGCTCAAGCTTTTTCTGTAGGTAATTTAGAAATTTATCATTTTTCATAATTGGGTTTAAATATTTATTTTAATTTTCAGGATCAACATTCACAACCGTTGAACGATGAAGATTTAAGTCGAATGTTTAGTAGTCTTGGCTTAAATATTCCCGACAGTGAAGACGCAGCTTCTGATATGCCTTCTGTAGTTCAAAATATGATGCAAATGTTGTTGTCTAAGGATCTTTTATATCCCTCTTTAAGAGATATTACTGATAGGGTTAGGGATTATTAAAGAGTTTGCGCAACGTTATTTTTATGACATACTTACGGTATTAAACTCGTTGAAGTTTAAATTGCGATGCCAATGGTGTAACAATATGTCCGCCATATTTTCATCTAACGGCCGAGCTGAGCCCCATTTAATGGTTAAATACAGAATGATGCTCAATGCTTAGGCATTTCTAAAAATTGCTGCGCAAACTCTAATTTTATTTGCTAGATTAAATACTTCTAACGATTCTAATTAAAAATTTAGTATCCTAATTGGCTAGAAGAAAATAAACCAACGCTTGATAAAGAACAATACGATAAATACTCAACCCAGTGCGAGTTGATGAAGAAAATTTGCCAGGAATTCGAAGCAGAAGCAGATTCCGATTCGGCCGACACGAAAAAAAGTCGTTTCGAACTAATTTTGGACTTGATGCAAAAAGTATTTTAAATACAGTAAAATTATCAAACCTTAAAATTAACTCATTTGAAAATTACAGATGCAAGACTGTGGTAATCCACCGACAAGTCTAATAGGAGACGGGGTAAACTTGACTTTTCCATTTAGAAATACAAAATTCAGCCTAACTGTTAATTTTACAGGCTGGTGCATTCGAATTCGATGAAAACGGACTCCCAAAAATACCCGGTTTACCCTCAATGGGGAATGAAAAATGTCATATCATGTGAATTATTTTAATTTAAATAAAAATTTAGTTACGATATTTGTGTTTAAGCACTCGAGTGTGATGAATTAAATCAAGGTGGTTGAAAGCAGCGCACCACGGAAATATTTTATATGTATATTATTTAATTTTATAAAAAGGAATAAATCGAATGTTAATTTTCTTTTATTAACAAAGCGAAGTTACATTTTTTGTTAAATTATTTTATTCGTCTCCCTTGGTTGTTCTTGTGTAAATAACTTGCGCATGGTGTTTCACGACTTGTTTAATTACACCTGGAAATTAACAGGAAG